>VCCN01007157.1:18001089-18014687 GCA_006491835.1 Architeuthis dux
CGTGGCAGCATATCATAACATCAATAAAAAGTTTGTACTAAAATAAAAAAAATCAATATTATTCTATAGATTGCTTTAGTTGTCTAGAAATGATCAGAACAGACCTTAGATGACCTTGAGTGACCTCCAGGATAAACCTTTCATTGCCTATAACTGTCGTCGTGTAAAGATGAAACCCTATGCCAGATTTCTGCATTCTGTGTGCAAAATTGTAGCCAACAACTCGGAAAATAGGCTAGAAATGTCTACGAATGACCTCAGATGATCTTGAATGACTACTGAGGTCAAATTCGCATTGCCTATGACCTTTGCCATGAAAAGACCTACCCCTATGCCAAAAATATTACCAAAAAACTGGGGAAATTGAGTAGAAATGACCTCTAGCATATTACCTTCGACGTGAGAGGATGTACCCATATGCAAAAATTCAGCATGCTTGGTGCGAAATTGTGGCCCACAAATCTGAAAATTGTCTAGAAATTACTTCTTGTGACCCCAAGTGACCTCTGAGGTCAACATCACAATCCAGTTGAGCTTCGTCATGGAAAGATTTACCCTTATGTCTAATTTCAGTTTCATATGTGCAAAATTGTGGCCAAAAAATAGGAACATTTTTTAAATGGCCAGAAATGACCTTTGATGACCTTGAATGACCTCAGAAGTCAACGTCACATAGATTGAGATCTTCGCCGTGAGAAGGTGTACCCGTATGGTAAATTTCAACATCCTTGATGCAAAATGGTGGTCAGCAACTATGAAAGTTGACCTCACATAGCCTATGTGGAAAGTTGACCTCTTCTCAGTCTACATGCCGAATATTAGGTCGATATAGCTTGTAGTTTTTGCAGAGAAGAGACACAGACAAACAAACAGAGTGCTCAAATATTAGTATAGATGATAATCCTTCATCTAAAAGATTCAGACAGAAATATATCGTACCCACAAACTGATCATATATATGTGTGTGTGTGTGTGCATGAATTTGTGTGTGCGCGCGCGTGTGTGTGTGTGTATAAAAGATGAGGGTAACCCCGAAAAACATGCTTGCATGTTCGATTAAAAATGTGAGATGTATGTGATTTCTTAACTTAACAGAAAAAGAAAGAAAAAAAAGAAAGGTTTATGTGCGTGCGCGCGTGTGTGTGTTTATGTGTGCGCACCCGTATGTGTGTGTGCGCGCGTGTGTGTATGTATACTTGAATCTGTGTGTGCGCGCACAAATTCATATATACAAATATGTATGCGTATATTTTAATCTATAAACATAAAGGGGTTTAGCTTTAATCACTTTGCTTTTCATAACAGGATATTACGGATAATTCTTAAATGCTTTAATATCAAAATAGCTTAAGAATCGAACCATTGAATATAAATTGCCTCGTTCATTGGGGGAAAAGCTTGCATGGCAATTCAGTTTTTACATTTACATATATTTTTATATTTACATTTACACACAACACACATCACACTTAAACGAGGTACTAACCAAAAGTTTTATTGGAATTTGATTATGAAAACATTACTTACCCGAACACCTAGTTTCCACCGTCTCCTTCGAAATAGTCCCCATGGGCATGTATACAACGATCACATAAAGAGTATTGCTCACAAAAGGTAGAAGCAAAAGTCCGTACTACGCGCACTGTTAAAATTGACCGAACTCTAGGGTAGCTCCGCGTATATACGTATATAAATTGAAGCGGACAGCATGTATGTGTTGTCATATATCTTGACAATAGAACGTCAAGCTTGTCCGAATTTCTTGATCAATAAAAACAAGTCTGAATTTTCCAAAAAAAAACAAGCGGACACAAACTAGTATAAACTTACATTGTAAATTGAAAACCCCATTTAAAACCTATTTAGAGGGTGGGGGTTAAAAAAATGAATTTCTAGACTTAATAAGGAGTAAATGTTGAAATGTTCTGCCTATTGGTGCGGCCTGTACGAGCTATATATACATACATACATACATACATACATAGCCAGTCAGACCAACTAAAAAACTGAAGAAACTTATTTTGACAGTTTTGGTGACAGTTTTGGTTGACGGTTTCTAATGAGATGAAAGAAAAACTAGTCCAACATTAATAATAATAAGAGCGTCAAAATGTATTGAATTGTGTTCTCCACGTGATTTTGTCAATGCTGAGGTCTTTATATGAAGCTACACGTGGGGTACCTTGCAAACCTTTGATAGTCCTATTTCTATATGTTATAGTATTATCGAGAGAAAAAACACGCTTCAACTATGATAATAGTCTAAATATTTAATCCCTAAATTATCTTTAAAATTCATGGTATGTATTGCACTGAATATTCATCGCCCCCCTCTGATACCAGCATCAACTATGGCAGTCGCTTTAAACCTGTTCATTATTAAAAAGAAATATTCAATTTCCAGTACGTTCCACTTGGTTACCACTGGCGCCATGATATCGCTGAGCAGCAAGAAAGTACAAACTTCGCATAATTTGATCAAAGAACTTTTGATATATGATAGGCATATATAATTAACAAGAACAAATTCATCTCGCTCATGGAGAGCCTCCCATAGATTCTAAATAATGCTGTTTATGTTTGCTTTTTAAATGCCTCAATATCTTATTTGTTAAAAGAAGCAATTCAGAATTTTTGTCTTTTTACGTATAAAGAGAACTGCCTGAATTTATGAGATGAGGAAATATCATTATACATTGATTTATTCGGACTGTTTTCATCTTGGTTGTTTTTATATTCACAACGTTTCGGCCGTGTAGCCTCCGGCCTTTTCAGGTGTCTATTTTGTTCTTACGGTGTTTCTTATAGTTCATAATGCATATGAACCCCCAATAAATGTTTTTAGTAGGGGGTTCAATTTGTCATGTAAGTTTATGCTAAATTGATCCCTTGGTTTGTGTCCACTAGCATTCACGCTTGTTTTTTTGTTGAAAATTCAGACTTTTTTAGTGACCACTGTCCAACAAAAGGCGAGAAAGGTAACTTATTCATTGATCACCCTTTTTCAATTCTTTTAATTGATCACCCCGACACGACATGCTGCCAAAAGACGTTCTATTGAGTGGCTAAACAGAACTGTCTTCTTTAAATCAGCCTTTAAAAATGTACGTATTCATATGCGTGAACAATATCTTCTTTAGTTCCTATCTCTTTCCTAGATTACGAAGGTTTACAATTGAACATCCCCTTCTCTTAGATTGCTTTAGAGCGGAGGATTTTCAATTGATGAAACTTAGGGGAATGATGGCCACTAAAGGATTGGGGAGGATGTTAAAGCGTCCCCGGTTGCTCCTTTCTATCGTTTACATTTCGAATTAATTCGTCTCGTTTAGACTTATAGAAAGGCGTCTTTTCTTTAACGTTCACCTATAAGCTTGTCTTTCTTGAAATGTAGAATACTTTTTTCAACGGTATGAGATCCTTCAAAATTAGAGTCAGTTACTCAATAGCTTAAATTTCATGGCTCATATTTATTTGTTGTGGCATACTGGCCTAACGGAAAATAGAACCGACTTAGACAGTTTGCGTTCACTTCGCACTAATGCCCTTGGGAAAGGCATAGATCCCTCTGTTTTCCCCCCGGCTATGGGTAACTAGCAGGGCAGACTAGGCTCTCTATGTTTGGCAACCAGTCAATGAGACAGGCAACTCTGATTCCAAACCAGGGAGTGGTGCCCTGCCAAGCTGATGCCAAACGTATCGCTCCGCTTTTCTTTGGACTACATCAACGAGGCCGAGAGGGGGGATTCTGTCATCTGGGCAACCTAAGATCTTTAAGCCTTAGATAAGAGTGTTTGTGAAGTATCAAATTAAAATGACTGAAGGAGTATTTAGTTTTACTGTAGAATTTTGTGATGCAAACGTCTAAGAAATGTTAGAGAAGTAATGCCATTGAGTTAGAAAAAGGATACGAATCATTGGAAAAGGATTTTAATCTCTGATATACAGAGGGGCTGCGCTCTGCCATAGCTAGCCACAGAGTGAGCAAATATATCGTCTGCTTTTGCTTTTTTAAAACCAACGCGCCGGCGTAATAGAAACCAATTCCGGTTCACAAAATCTTTACTAACGGGTTTTTAATTTTGTGTTTTCTTCTAGTTTTGTTTTAACTCGTACGAGCTTATTAAAGGACCTATCCAGTTATAGATTGGAAAGAAAAACATTTCTGTATTTGGTCTAAAAGCTGTGTAAGTTCCATTGTTCAACACGTAATTGAAGAAGGTATAATATATTATTTAAGTCAGTACGGAACACAGTGGAAGTTATACCAAAGTTAAATTGGTCATTACACTTTTTAACACAAGTCAGATTTAGCAGATATTGTGAATTTAATATTTTCACGTCAAAGAGACGACCCTTTGTTGAAATTAGCCCCAATTGACCAAGTCACGAAGAATTGAGGTTACAAATAGCCGAAATATAAATATAAAGACATTTTTAGAGTACTATAGACATGTGTACATCAATTGTTCATTTAATAATCGTAGTATTACAATGCGGATGTGTGGAGATGCCGAGCAGTTAACGGCACGGAGTATAGAAACGGCGAGCCGAGTTCAAACTCCGGTTTAGACATTTTGTGTTCACTTCGCATAAAATCCTTTGGGAAAGGCATGAATCCATCTCTTTTCCTCCAGCTATGGGCAAATAGTAGGGCAGAATGGGCTCTCTAGCCATGGTTGGCAACAGGTTTAGGAGACGGACAACTCTTATTCCAAACCAGACTGAATAGGAATGGGCTCCGTCAGGCTATCTCGCCCTCGACACACCCATGATGAAATCCTCTGTGGTGTCCCAACGACTCTGCACTGGGTTACGGGATAGGTGAGGGTAAGGTATGGTAAAAGTATTGCAACAACTATAGCATCAAAATCTTCGAACGTTAAAAAGAGCACAAAAAACATTTAGATGACGATTGAAGTTTATTAATGAAATTTAAAACAAATGATTAATTCAAAAGCTAATTAGGGATTTGTGAATATTCAATTAGTTATTTGACAAGCATAGCTTAGTCTGGCACAAGCCCGTTGTAATGGGGCGATTACCGTGAAGATCAAACTCATTACACTAGCGAACTGGTCTGCGGAACGAGCGTGCTAACCATCGCGCTACGGCAAGCCCCCTCCCCCCCAAAAAAAAAAAAATTGTAATATTGTCATTGATTGATACACCAGGAAAAGAATGGCATCGATTCCTGGACATACACCCAAAGATTTTACAGATTTTTAATATGTTTCAGCGAGGATTAGTCAAACATTTCATAACAAATGTGGTCAAAAGCGACTCTATTTGAACACCGAATGAGAAACACTACACTAACCACTAGGCTATGGTTGTGAGCTTTCAAAGAATAAAGACTTTTGTTCTCTGTTAACTGGAATTGGCTTATGGTTACGTATTTCTTTTATTGTTCAATGTCTTAGTAAATGTTCTGGTTGCCAAGTTGTATTGCTGTTTACCGAAATCCACTACTAAAACACGAAATACCACGGAGTACCGCGAAATAAACACGAAATATCCCCGAAATACTCTCAATAAAATAAACACCGATTGTTACACTACTTTCACAAAGGTCACTATAACTTGAACAAGCAACGCGATTATATTGTACAACATATGTCTTCTTTTTGGTATCATAGTATTAACGATTTTTCAGAATATCTTAACTGGATAGATGATTTTCATTTTTGTACAAACCAAGTGATGCTACTCTACAAAGACAGTTCCGTCACCATTAGGATAACTTAGCTGTGGTTGAAGCTGCAATCAGGGGACCACAGTATTTATTTAATTCTAGCGCCACTGCATCTGTGGGATAGTTACTTAGTGAGGATAGTTGTAGCATATTTAAATGGTAAATTTTCAACAAAACTCAGTCAGGTCGGTAGTAGCTCTCTTCCATTATAACTCTTTAACCTGCAAAAAAATGTAGTAACATTGCATAATAATATAGATAATATGCCAAAAATATAGATAATATACCAAAAATATAGATAATATACCAAACATATAAATAATATATAAAAAATATGCAACAAATAAATAAATAATAAATACTATAAAACCAGTAACACAATATAGATAATTATCTGCTTAGTCCTTTTGTGAAAACAAATTGACCATCACTTAAAATCCAGTATAGACAATAGAATTCTAGGCTCGTATCAGAGTCCAACTGTTTCAAAAGATTTCATAGAAGATGTACATTCTATATCGACTGTATCATTATATCTGAGTATTTATATTTTTCGTTAGGCTTCGAACGTCGAATTATTTCTACACATCAAAGTATTACTATAACGTTAAAAACAAATTATCAACAAAAATTATATTCTTTAAATATTTTTTTTTGAATTTAAGGTATTTAAAGTGTTTGTTTTGTATTGTCATAAATACTTAAAAATATTGATTTCTTTAAGGTATTTCGTTTAATTTTGGGGCATTTCAGCGTGTATTTCGCAGTATCCCGCAGTATTTCGTGTTTTAGTTAGGTATTTCGGTAAATAGCCGGTTGCCAGGTCGTATTATTGCTACGAATATGTTTAAGATGTTTGAAAGGTGAACAAAGTCAGAAAATGACTGAACGATGACAGTTGGACCAATTTCGTTTAATCACAGTCTATCAAATCTATTAAACCGAATAAACATATTCATAAGTGCTAGACGAAATCGTGGAAATTCCACGGGTGTTGACAACTAAGATTATTCATTATCTCATGCCTCTGCTCTTCTCTCACCTTTTGCCTATATCTTTTCATTCTCTCACTCATGCCTTCCAATCTTCGTTGCCCGTCCATTTTTTAATTTCTTTTTTTATCTAAGTGTTATACAAACATGGATTAGTTTCATATGCGAAAATCTTCCTACACCTTCCTTACAATAGGGAGGTGCTGCCTGGGAGACAGATCCCCAGGAACTAGATACGAGTGAATTGTGTCTGTAACGTTAAAAGTCGAGACAAGGCCAATAGCGAAGCATCGGGAATGAGAACTGACAACTTATAAATTGTTAGCGGGTTACTGGAGTGTTCCTTATATATTTAAACTGAATGTTATCAATCATTGACTCTAGACTGGAGACTAAACTAGAGCCAATATGCTTCTACCGTTATTTGGTATTTTGTTCATTCATTAAAGCACTGTTAATGTCGAGGAGAATTTAATGTACGTGAGTGTGTGTGTGGGGTGCAGAATGAACTCTCTTTTTAAGGGGTCTGCAAGGGAGGAGACTTAGACTGAAGTACTCCCTGACCTGCCTTCCTGTCCGACCGTGGGTAGAGAAACCTTTCCAGCTTTTTTTGTGACATTTCTTTCTTTTTCTTCTTCTTCTTATTACCAGCACCACCAACTGATTTTTGGTGATCTCTTCCTCCATTAATAGGCTTTCCTAACCACAGAAGAAGTTTCCCTTAATTCTCCCTTTTTTTCACTCCCCTTTCCTGTCTCACTTTCTTCCCTCCTTTCTCTCTTTTTTCTCCACCATTTGTTTTTACGATACCCGTGTTCATGTAGAGTAGGTCCCCCAACCATTTGTGAGTGGTGGAAGCCCGTACTTCGCACATTCACTTTGATCGCTGAGCGATGTGATAATTTACTTCAAATCGTCTGCTAGAAAGCTTTATCGTCTTAGCACCCATCCCTCCTGCTCGAACACACGCCCATACACTCTTGACTCCCAAAGGAATTGGTCGCCGAAAAAAAAAAGTATATTGTTTGCTCTAATTTTTTTTTTTTTCTGTGGCCAACTTACTAAAGAGGAAATGGATTCGGTGAATGGATTTTTCGTCACAACTGCGTCAGGCAAAACCCACGAAACTACTATTATTCGTGATTCGCTAAATCTTCTGGAAATGAATTCTCTGACAGTTCTTTATGCTGAACTACTTTTCAAAAGTTCTCGTCCGGGAAAGCAAATCACAAACCGCTGATGATACAAATTTAAATCGCTGATTCGCAACATTTATTATGAAGGCAACGCGTTAAAAGATTACACGCAATTCATTTGCCAAGTGAAAACCAATCCAAGTTTTCTTGTTTCGGGAGTACATTCTAAACATGACGAATGCGTTATTTCTGACAGCTCGAATTTTTATAAATTGAAAGTTTTTCAAGTTTTTAATAACTGAATTTCGGAATTTAAAAAAAAAAAGTTTGAAATGATTTGAGCGAATTATTAATTGACCCAAGTGTGCATTCATCCACGTTAAAAAAAAAAATAATAAATAAAATAAAAAATAATAGTAGTAGTAGTGATAAATACTTAGGAAAAAAAAAAAAATACCCAAGCAACAACTATCAAGTTTTATTCAAGTTCCTCTGGATTTCTACTCTTCAGAAATTAAAACTGATGCCGGACGAAGCAGGTGAGTAAGTTTTTCGCCCGTTCAATATGACAGGGTCGGTCGCGTACGTTAAACTCCAGATGTTTGCGAGCCGCAAGACATAAACAAAATCTAGACACGTTTTTATTATTACGTACATATTTTGTTACCAAAATGTTATGTAAATTGTTGATTTGTATTAGTTTGAGTAATCACGAAGCACACATGTATGTATATAACCTTATCCGTTACCTAAGTCCCCTGACATTCCTCTGTAACCCTTGCTGACCTGAAATTTCTGTAATCCTTATACCACCCACCATTTCTTCCCTCGTCACTGAACCTCACTCAAATCTAGCATTAAAATTAGGATTTAAATTCTTGAACATTTTCTTTTACTTACCATGAACATAAAACTTATGTTTTAATCCAATTGGGTCACAGTTCATACGCGGTGAATAATTATAGAGCTTGAATACTTTTTATTATTTACATTGTATTATTTACGACGTTGGAGGGGTATATGTTATTTACGAAATTGGAGAGGTATATGTTATTTACGAAGTTGGAGAGGTATATGTTATTTACGAAGTTGGAGAGGTATATGTATTTGGCCGCGTCCGTCTTTCCGTGTTCTGTCTGTCCACACGATATCTCCAAAAGTATTCAATGAATTTCAATAATAATTTCGTGGACGAGTTAGCAATGGGAAAAGGAAGAAGTGGTTAATTTTAGGGCGGATTCAGGTATTTAAAAATTTCTTTTTGATTGAGAGATATTTTCCGTTTTTCTCATACATTTATGTAGACGCTCGTGTCTGTCCACGCGATATCTCCAAAAGTTCTCCATTAAGAGGTTCGTCTTTCCGTCTGTATGTCTGTCTGTCCACACGATATCTCTAAAAGTTCTCAATGAATTTCAATTGTGGAAGGGTGGGAAATGGGACAAGGAAGAAGTGTTTGAATTTCAGATAATTTTCTTTTTGATTTGAGAGATATTTTTCCGTTTTTTTTTTCCTACAAAAAAGGACACCTATGAACTTTTGTCAATATTATGTGGTGTGGACATATAACTACGACGGAGGGGAGGTAATTTTGCATCGACCCCCAAAACATTTAATCACATTTATTTAATACATTTATGTAGACGCTCGTGTCTGTCCACACGATATCTCCAAAAGTTCTCAATGGATTTCTATGAAATTCAGTGGAAGGGTGTACAATAGGCTACTAAAGAATTGATTAAATTTGGGGGCGGATCCATGCAAAATTACCTACCCTCTGTCGTAGTTATATGTTCACACCACATAATATCGCCAACATTTCATGTCTGTCCCCACGATATCTACAAAAGTTCTGAATTAATTTCTATAAGGTTTTGTGGAAGGGTGTGCAATAGGCTACTGAAGAAGGGATTAGATTTTGGGGCTGATCGGTGCACAATTACTTCCCTTGACAGTTGCGTTGGCAGAGTTATGCGCTCTCTGAGTGCTTTCTAGCGCATTAATTGTGGTGAGAAAATAATCTAAGCTAACATATTTCCACGAGCCGCACATTAGACGTCAAAGAGCCACCTGTGGCTCGCTAGCCGCAGTTTGACCATCCCTGCAATATGAATTTCACATATTCCGGCTTTTTTTTTCTGAAACCAAAAATCACAAAGAAACTAGAAAGCACTCAGAGAGCGCTTACCTCAGCCAACGCCGTTGTTAGGGGGAGTAATTGCACATGGATCCGCTCCCAAATGTAATCACTTCTTCCGTGGCCTATTGCCAACCCGTCTATTGAAATTCATTGATGGGGATATCGTGTGGGCACGCATGAACTTTTGGCGATATTATGCGGTGTGGACATATAACTACGACGGAGGGGAGGTAATTTTGCATGGATCCGCCCCAAACATTTAATCATTTCTCCCGTAGTCCATTGCCGCCCTTCCACAAGATTTGAGGTAATTGTGCATGGATCCGCCCCAAAATTCAACCACTTCTACCTAGCTTATTGTCCACCCTTCCACAAAATTTCATAGAAATTCATTGTGAACCTTTGGATAGACATGAGCGTATACATAAATGTATGGAAAAATACTGAAAAACATCTCTCTATCAAAAGGAAATTCCTCTTCCTTGCCACATTGCCCATCCTTCGACAAAATTTCAATTACCGAGTACTTTTGGAGATATCTTGTGAACAGACAGACAGACAGACAGTCTGCCGGAAAGACGGGCACGACCGAATACATCTAAACTTATTTTCTTTTACTTGAATTACATCTTTTGGCATTGTTTGATAGAAAATGATTTATATTATCTAATTATGTTTTGTGTATTTATTGAAAAATGGTCTTTTTAAAAAAATAATAATCCCTGTTCCTCAGTATTTTTAAAAAGAAGTATTGATATTAATAATTCATTTTTTAAAATAGAAAGAAATCTGTAATTAAACAATTAAAAATCTTCTTAAGCGTTAAGATGTTGAAAATGGCCCAAACAGCCGTAACATGTACATCAGAAGACATACACCAATACACAACACTACGTTCATAAAAAACGTTAATTTTAAAATTTTAAGGTTTTTTAAATTTTGAATTTTTTGAATTTTAATATTTATAACGTCTAGAACACTGAAATTGAAAATAATTTTCAATATTTTTCATTTTCATAGTTTATTGTAAAAATTTTCTTTTTTACAATCTTTCGATAAGAATTGAAAGATTTTTTCGGACAATCGAACTCATTCTTCTCGTTATTTTTGTTGTTCCCACAACGTTTTGGCCGATCCATTCTACGACCTTCTTCAGACGTACTATCCGTGTGTAAAAAGGGGATCTCCTTTTCCGGTAGTGCCAAGTAACGGTAGCCAACAGAATTTAAAAAAATAAAACTTATTTATCAGCAACGCTTGTAACATAGGTCGCAGATGTTTTTAACTCCTTTCTTTGTTGAAGGACTTCAATACCATGTCCCTGTTGAGCAGCGAAAGCCATATCCAGTTGAATTCTACAGTAGTCTGACATACATTTAGCCGACATTGATGTATGCCGCTTCTTTTAGTTTTCTCACTCCCCAACGGTGTTCTCTGTTTGTTATTCGGACTCCCTCCTGAGTAATAGAAAAAATCCTTAAGGGCCCCCGGCAGAAAACGGTTGAGAGAGAGAGAGAGAGAGAGAGAGAGAGAGAGAGAGAGAGAGAGAGAGAGAGAGAGAGTGAAACTCCGAGATACACTATTTTTTTATATTCAAACCATGAAATTCTTAAAAACGTTATATATTTTCAATAATTAGGTGCCCAAGAACCTATATAACAATGTTCATTCTAATCGGTTCAGCAGTTCCAAAGTTCAATATTTTTTGCATGTTGACATATAGTTGTTTACATATAAAATGTAAACAAACAATCGGATTGACCGTAACTCACCATTTTCCAATTCCTGGAGGTTTGTCAACATTACAGCCAAATTTCAGCACCATCGGTCAAGATTTGAGAAATGTTCCCAATTGTAAACAAAAACAACATTTTTGTTTATAAAATGTAAACAAACAATCGGATCAGCCATAACTCACCACCCCCAGGTAGAATCTCTCCACAATCTTATATACACAATTTAATTGAAATATATTAAGTATGAATTTAAAAAAAAAACAAAAACAAGCGTGAACACTACCGGACACAAACTAAGGGATTAATTTAGCATAAACTTACATTGTGAATTGAACCCCCCCCCCACTAAAACCTAATTTGGGGGGAATTTAAAAAAAACACCAAATAACGTTTTTTCTAATCATAATAAGGAGTGACTGTTTTCAGTCCTCTAGTACCATTAATGCCGCCTGTACGCGAATAGTTACATAGCCAGTCAGTGTTGCCAACTCAAAAAATACTTTCGCGCTAGTTTGACTGCTAAAAAGCGTTAAATTCTTTTTAAATTGCAAAAAGATGGCCAAAATCACCAAAAAGACACAAGAAATGGTCGAAAATAGCCAGAAACGGTCAAAATGTTTCAGGCGCAAACGCGCTAATTTAGCGCTTTTTGCACTGCCTAAACAAGCAACGCGCTGAATCTAGCGCGAAACGCGCTAAATCTGCAACACTGTAGCCAGTCAGCCAGCCAATCGGACCAACTTGAAAACTGAAGAAATCTATGTTGATGTTGACAGTTTGGGTTGGCGGTCTCTAATTTACCGTGTCCGTTAAATTCATTGCGGTAAATTTATCGCGGGTAATTCCATCGCTCGGTAAGTTCAACGCAAAGTAATTCCATCGCTATGGAATACACCAAACATTATTTATACCTTATATTTATACACTATTTATAATTTATACATTATAACCCGTTTGGGTTTAGGATTAGGAAAAGTAGTATTTACCAACGAAAAAGTACTAATAGAAAATAACTGCATTGCGGATATTATGTCAAAATGTCTCGTTGCTGACTTGCCACGATGGTTGACGTGGGTGAGTGAGTACTTTGTCAAATCACTCTCCCATAAATAGGTAGTGGCAGCAAAAAACTGTCACTCTCATAGTCAACATTGACATTCGCCAATGATGAATGAACAGAATTTAATGAACCAAAGTTCAAAGTAATAACTCAATATCAGTTTAATCATTACTTTCAGCAAAATGCAAACTTAAAGCGATTCATTTATAGAGTATTTAATCACTTCGTGGCAAAACAAACACATATACATGCACATCATCATCCATTATAGGTCCACTGTTGGACAAAGGCCTTTCCCCTCCCCTTTTCATGACTGCCTATTTTGTGCTAACCTCTGCCAAGTCTTACCGGCAAATCTTTCTATCTCGTCCTTCCATCTTGTGTCTGGTCTTTTCCTACTTCGTTTACTATCCCATGGGCACCAATCGGTTAGTCTCCCCCCCCCATCTATTGTCATCTCTCCTTGCTAGGTGGCCAGCCCATCTCCATTTTTGCTGCTTAATTAGTTAGTACAATATCCTTCACTCTAGTCCTCTCTCTCTCTTATCCATGTTGATCTTTTTCTATCTCTTAGAGTTATCCCTAGCATTGCTCTTTCTATGTGTCCAAGTAAGTTAGTATATATGTGAATGAATGGATATATTCATAATATATAACATATTATCAGGTATTAATTATGACCAAACTCAACAGCATTAAAACTCTGTTGCCAAAGATATCTTTTCGTATTGGTGTACTGATTTTTGGACGGCAATATATTCATATTTCTGCAACAGAGTTTCAATGCTGTAGTGTTAGGTCATAAATAATGCCTAATAATATCCGTTTTGATTGTGTAA
>VCCN01007157.1:18015282-18029674 GCA_006491835.1 Architeuthis dux
TTTTTTTTTTAATTTATTTTTTTTTTATTATATGTCGGATATAAAATTATCCATCATTTGAGTCTACATATGTACTCTAAGTATCGATATGAATCTGATGAGATTTTTGAGGAAGATATCGCTTAAGGAGCACATTTCCCAATTACAGTATGCCGAGATCTTTATTTATTTTCAAGTGCCTACTGGGAGGGAAAAGGGTCCTTGAACAAGAATCTAATTTGAAGTAAGTACATACTTACCGTGGAAATGCCTTGAAGTCTGACAACAGCCGTTTCCAAAAGGTTAATTATCTCCCTCACTTCTATATTTGATTAATGTTTCTTCTTTTCTTTCTGACGTGTATATCTCCCGATTCATTGAGATTTACAACCGGGAGCAAAACTTTAAATGGAAGTATTGAGAAGAGTCATTAACATTCCAACTTTTGTTCGGACAACCGAATCTCTTCTTCCCATCCTTAATGTTGTCAACACAACGTTTCGGAAGACTCATCAAATGTTAAATGCCTTCGTATGTTTCGCTGAACGACTAAATTTATAAGAACCAAGTTAAAACGTTATGGCTTCTATTTGACCAGTCAACTGGCTTAATCCCGGCCATACAATGTGAAGTCACTTGCTTTCTTCAAACAATTCAAACTAGTTCTATTACAAACGAAGTCAACATCGTTAGGAATTGTGAGTTACAATGGCTGACAATAAAAACCTTTCGTAAGCCGAAATGGCGTAAAGCAAAGAAATAATTACCATTAATTTATATGGGAACATTTTTTAGCGTCCCCAGATGCTAAAAAATGGTGATGGTGGTATGTTAGGCTGAGTCGTCGGAGTATTTTTATTTACCTCTGCCAGCGAAGTTAGAAGAGGTGGCAGAAGTAAATTCATTCAATCCCATTAGTATTCATTCGTGTCTGTCCGACTGTATGTCCTTCTGTCCATCTGGCTGTCCACACGATATATCCGGCAGTTCTGAATGAATTTCAATGAAATTTTGTAGAAGGGTGAACAATGGGCAACGGATACATGAATTTTTCCTCCCCCTGCATCGTAGCCATATGTCCACACTACACTTTATCTCAAAAGGTTCTCAATGGATTTCAATCACATTTTGTGGAATGGACTACAGAAAAAGTGGGATGGATCCATGAATTCTTTTACAGTTACCTCCCCCTACACCGTAGTTATATATCCGCACAATATCTTCATAAGAATTTGGTTAGATTTTGGGACGGTCCAGGAATTATTTTTCGATTGAGAGATATTATTTCATTTTTTTTTTTCATATATATATGTATTCTCTCTTGTTTGTCCACACAATATCTCAATGAATTTCAATGACATTATGTGAAAATTGGGCCAGGGTTTAAGAAAAAAATTGATCAGATTTTGGGGTGGATCCAGGATTTATTTATAGTTACATCCCCTGCATCGTAATTATTTGTGAACTGATTTTCATTTAGTTTTTAGTGACGTTGGAAGATGTATGCACCATCTGAATACTTTCTAGTTTTACGATATTTTGCTTTATTCTACTTTTTAATATGTCCAGTTTCATCTTTAAAAACATTTGCATGGCGTCGCTAAAACAACGTGACAGCTTCTACAATTTACTGACAGGAAAACATAAAAGTCCTCTGAAAAAAATCTAGTTAAATTGATCAGTTCTGTCCTAAGAAGGTTAAGATTTAATATGAGAAAACACTCAGAGTGTGCATACCTTTGTCAACGCCAGTGTCACTAAAACCTAAATGAAAATCAATATAAATATATATAGCTACGATGTGGAAAAAGTAACTGTAAACAATTTCTGGATCCAATGTAATTAATTCTTCCTTAACCCATGGCCCACACTTCCACAACATATTATTGAAATTCATTGAGATCTTTTGGAGATATTGTGAGAACAAACATGAGTGAATACATAAATGTATGAGAAAAAAATCTTTCAACCGAAAAATAATCCTGCATTCACCCCAAAATGTAATCAATTCTTACTTACCCGATGGCTTGCCCTCCCAGAAAATGTCATTGTGAACTGTTGGAGATATCGTGTAGACAGACATATAGCTACGATGCAGGAAAGGTAACTGTGAAAAATTCCTGGATCTGCCCCAAAATTTGATCAATCTTTTCTTTTTGATCAATTTCTCAAACTGCCCGCCCACTGTCACTAAAAACTGAATGAAAATCAGTTCATAAATAGTTACACTGCAGGGGAGATAACTGTAAAACTCCTGGATCTGCCACAAAATTCAATCATATTTTCCTTTGCCCATGGTCTACCCTTCCACAAAATAATACTGTGTGATGTTTACATATAGCTATGATGCTGGTGAGGTAACTGTGCATGGATCTGTCCCCAAATCTAATCACTTCTACCGTAGCCCATTGCCCACGCTTCCACAAAGTTTAATTGAAATTCATTGAGAAGTTATAGAGATATTGTGTGGTGTGAGCATATAACTACAGTGCTGGGGAGGTAACTGTGCATGGATCTTCCCCAAGATTTAATCACTTCTTATGTAGCCCATTGCCCCCACCCTTCCACAAAATTTCATTGAAATTCACTGAGAACCTTTGGAGGTATTGTATGATGTGGACATATATCTATGGTGCTGGAGAGGTAACTGTACATGGACTCGTCCATCTTCCGTAGCCCATGGCTCACCCTTCCATAAAACTTCATTGATATTTATTGAGAACTTTTGGAGATATCGTGTAGACAGGCAGATAGACATGAGTGAATACATATAACTGTTCCAACTTCGTTAGCAAAGTTAAATAATGGCCATTGGATGTACATCACTTTGCGCTCAAGGGATTAACTTAAAGGAATATGTAACTTGCATTCCAAGGGAAATTATGAATCACCACCATCCGTATATGCTGTTTGAGGGTGATCAATTAAAAAGTTGGGAAAAGTTGGACTGTCTGAATTTTCAAAAAACAAGCGGTAACAAACTAGAGACCAATTTAGCATAAAATTACATTGCATATTGAACCCCCTACTAAAAACCTTTTGGACGTTGATTTTCAAAAAATATTATGGGGAATGTATGTAGAAAATACCAAGTTTCTACTATGAACGGTAGGGGCTGGGCGGATACATAGATAGATACATAGATACATATAAATGTCAGAACACACGAATAACCTAAACCCAGCAACAGTGTTTAAACCGGTCTGTTGTGGGTAGCTGTGATTAACAATAATATGAAAATGTTAATAACATTTTGCATAGCATAACTATTTCTCACGAGTGTGTTTCCTATCAGATTAGAAACCCAACTCTTGCCATGAAATCCGGGTTGACACGGTACGTTGAGCCGATTATGCCATTACCGACATTTTTGGGTAGACCTCTAGCAAGATCGTTATAACTGGCTGGAGATCTTTCCTCAGGAAATGACGAGAGTAACAAGAGTTTTATAAAGAGTTTTAGTAAAATCTATATTTTCTGCCCGTGGTGAGTTGCAATCTGGGTGCAAGAGGAAATTCATGACATTTCCTAGAATTGTTCATAGAAATCCATAAACTAAATATAAAGAGTGTTGTGAATCTGGGAGGACATGACGTTAACAACTAGAATGTGAACACATGAAGAATTGTATGTTAAGAGGGAATCTGGACGTCGAAGGTATGTAGAAACAAATATTATTTTTTGTTTATTCCTTTAGGCTGAGCATTACATTGCATATTGAACCCCCTACTAAAAACCTTTTGGAGGTTGATTTTCAAAAAATATTATTGGGAATGTATGTACAAAATTCCAAGTTTTCAGCAAGTATGATTTTACGGAGTGGAGTTCCTAGCCCCACGCCCAACCGTCTGTAGGTTTTTTTTTGTGTGTCGGAGTAACCTTCTCTTAGATGGTCTGCTTTACAGTGCTAAAAACTCCAACTGCCCTGCTTTTTAATCATGGCTTGGGGGAGAAATGGATTCGTGCCTTTCCCAAGCTACTGTGAAGTGAATGTAGACAGCTGCGACTGCAATTCGAACTCGGTCCGCCAATTCCGTTTTTCGGCACTGGTAACCATCACGGCACTCCTCACCTCCGTTTCCACTCTGCACCTTCGTAGACACAAATATACAGCTCCGTAACTTAGACGCACAGACAAAATCGCTTAAATTTAAATAATTATAACATTCACAACCACGTCAATAAAGATTACAAGCCTGGCTGCAACAGGGTCAAACTCCACTCCTACTTCTATTCCGACTGAAGATGATTAATGCAACTTTTGCATTGTGTATATAATAAATAAATTTTAAAAATTGAAAATATATATATTTCTTTTAGTATAAATCTATTTATTTATTAGAATGAAATAAGCCCTTGCGTATCCGTAAGATAGCTTTCGTAGATATGTAAGACTTGTCAATTTAGCTCAGTCGGTAAGAGATCAACTTACCAATCTGTTGGTCGTGATTTCAAATCACGGTAGGGGAATGTTAACTTTTACTCCCCTAAATGTTCTTGTTCTTGTTATGGTAGGAAAACAAAGTCAACTCCAGACTTTGTACTGGAGTTCAACAACAAAAGAAAAGTACAACAAATGACAGAAAGAAACGTTTAAACGTAAAAAAAAAAAAAGCTAAAGTGAATTAGTAGAAATTTAATATCAGGTTGTTTTTCTTGTCTCTTAAATAAAGAAATGAGGTAATAATACTGCTTGGTTGTGTGCAAAAGAATAGGAGTTGGTAAAAATCGAAGTGAAGAAGAGAGTAATTCTAATATTCAACTTCTTCATAACTGGCCACGTTTGTTAGTCGTGTTTCGTTCGTTGTGGTTGGTGTTGCTTTTTTAGCTTACTTTCTCAACGTCGTGTGTTTACAATAACTAAGAAGAAGCGGTGACAAGGAGAGGGGCCTCCCACACTTAGAGCCCACCACGTTATTTAGATCCGTTATTTATGCTTGCTGTTAGGATTTTTTTTTTCTTCAGAAAAACTTTCACTTCTCACACGCAAATGGGGCGAGCAAGAAGAAGTGATGAGTCAAGAATCTCGTTATTGGCAGAACTGCTGCTGCTAGGGTTTCTGCATGCGTTAGTTGGTCTCTATGGTTGTGGTTGGTCGGTGGTGGTCGGCGCTAACGAGTGTTAGTGGTTTTTAATCGGAGTTAGCAGACTTTAGACACCACAGCCACCTCGCCAGACCCCCCTGTTTTCTCTCTCTCTCTCTCTCTCTCTCTCGCATCTCTCTCTCTCGCATCTCTCTGTGTTTCCTTTCTGCGTCTGATTCCCTGCCCTTATGTCAGCTATATCCATCTGGACGAAACTTGCCATCAAGTAAGTTTATTTTCTTGCCCAGTTTTTGTTTTTATGTTGGTTGTATGGACGTAACTTTCTTCTTCTTTGATAACTGCAAACAAACTTCACTGCGAACTCGTTAAGCGTGTAGTATGCACCCATGTTGACGTAGTTGTACACAACAACCTTACAATCATGCCCAAATCCCGGGTCTAGTAGTAAGTAAATATTTATTATATATGCACTCACTGCTATTATTCACGAATGTTAACAGTAAGTTCACTTATGTGCACACATATACACACGCAAGCTTGCTCAGGCCAGTATGTACTCGTTGAAAGACACCTATGCGTGTTATTGGCCAATGCCATGTGTCACGTCTAAGCTTCACGAGGAGACGATTAAATACGCTATGCATATAAACATTTTACGGAGATATTCACAGAAGACATGTGACATGTGCCTAATAACAGCACCAACCAATCCATTCAAACTCTTCTGCATGCATGCACTCCAATGACATTAACTCTAAAATCACATAAAAAAAGGGTCTTTTACACCTGCAAATATATCGATTTCGGTTCTTAGTGACCATTTTACAAACAAAATAAAACGCGCCTTGATATATTTTGAGCTGCTTGTGTGCAAAGCAAATATTTCTGGTTTTCTTTGTTGTTAGGTATTTAAAAGAAAAAACCTAAAAAATCGTTGAATTATCTTTTTTAAAATTTCGCACTTTTGTCAAGATGAGTTTCCCGTCAGCCAAATACCACATTGGTGTTTGTGACTGCCGTTTCATTGTCAATCAGCTTAGGGAGTCTCGCCATGGGGCAATAGTTAGCGAGCTTGTTTGACGGCCCGTTAGTAGTGAGTTCGATCCTCTCTAGATGCCCCACACATGTAGCCAGGCCCGTCGCCAAGAGGGCTGGGTGGGCCTGGCCACTCCTGGAAATCACTTGCTCCCTACCCCCGGTGAATGTGATGTGAATTAATTTTAGTGTTCTAATTTTTACAACATAAACCATTTTTACGACACATCTCCAGCGCTTGAAACTTCTTCACTTTCTTTCATCCTACACTTGGCCATTTTTTGTTTTGGCAGAGCGAAAAAAGCGCTAAATTAGCGCAGGCGTGCTTAAACATTTTGGCCATTTTTTGGCGTGTTTTTGACCATTTTAGTATCTTTTGTTCTGTTTTGGCCATTTTGGCGTTTTTTGGCTAATTTTCAAAAGAATTTAGCGCCTTTTTAGCAACGCTGAGCACCTATTCGACCCCCCTACTCACAGTACCCTGGCGACGGGTCTGATTGTAGCCTTTTGCCAGACTAAACTAGCTTATTAATACCGATTAATAAAACAACTTTTCCCTCTTAGCCAGCCAGATATCTTGTTGACATGTATGAAAAGAAAAATCAACATTTCTTTTTTTCAATTCCCGAATCGCTTCCTGCGTGTTTTTTTGTAAAATTTCTTTTATTATTTTATTTACTTCATAAACTTAATCATTTCCCCAAACCATGCACCACGATTAATGTAAGTATTTCTAATCTAATATAGCAATCACAACTGTTTTACACAGGAAATTGAGCAAAAAACGAATATTTTCTTCATATTTTAAACAAATAGCAAAGAGATGTCTGTCTTCGCTCCTTTCAATCTCCAAGTATTTTCATGTTGTCATTGGATAACAAGTTAATTAAAGACGGAGAATCTGATCACTTGACTAAACACTGGATTCGAAGCATTTACAATGCCAGGACGTGTCGAACACACAGGTTGTAATATAGTGATTAACCCACGACAACGATTGAGACGAAACTTGCCTCCAATTTGTGAATATTTCATGCCTTAAAAAAGCTTAAAAGAAAACATGATCAATTCATTAATTATTTGTCGAACATTTTTCCAATATTGTCCCTTGGAGAATTTGTTGCGGTGGAAGTCAAAAGTTTAGTAAACTTTTGCTGAGTCAAATTAGAAAGTTTAAGATCAACACAGCTTTGAAATATTTCCGATGATGTTTTTAAGCGGGAAAAATACAAAATCTGAAATGTAATATTGCTGACCTTTGTGTTTAGTCGTGACGATTGTGAATTGGTAAAATGAGACATTGACGCTTCGTCGGAAATACGATCGGCCGGAAAACAAAGTAATCATATATAAAAATGGACGTCATTGTGTACCAGAAATCATTTTATGAAATCTCTGGGTAAAACAAAACATAAAAGCAAATGAAAGATTATTTTTCACCAAATAGGATGTGAAATTTTCAATTGCGCAAGTCAATCACCATTTTCATTGCGTGCTTGCAGATTAATAAATAAAAAAGAAAAAGATAAAAAATCAGACAACAAAACCCTAACCCTATTCTCCTTTTCTGTAAAGTAAGTTTTTTCTTCGTTTATTATCGCTTTTCTGATTCATTATGAATTGTATAATCTATCATAGTCACCAAGCTAGTTTTTCTTCTTCTTCTGTTCACCTCACGGTGATGGCATACGTTTTACTATCGTTCTCTCTTTAAATGTGACTGAATGTGGCCAGCAGTCAAAGTATGATTGACTGCTGTAGCAACAAACTTACACACAGACACTAGACACATAGACAACGTTTTAAAAATCCCGTCATTTTTGACGGGTACTATGCTAGTAAATAATAGATAAATAATAATGTCCGTGCGTCTGTCACAGTTTTCGACTGTCATACTATAAAGATAAACAAAATTACGTTGAAAGGGGTGGGGGTAGAGGAGAGGTTCTGAGAATGGAATTGCAACACAAAGACCGCGAAGAAGGCGAAGGGAAGGAGAGATAAGCTGGGTAGGGGTACGCGAAAGGTTAGGGCTGAAACATAATGAGAACGACTGAACTCGGCCATTGAGAAAAGAAGAAAGGCGGGAAAGTAAAACGAGGAGGAAATTAAATTTGCTTTCGAGTGTCTGTGAGCTGAAGATTTGGTTAAGTGCTAGCGATGGTCGCTTCAGACAACTGCCATGAGGTTTTTTTTCTCTCCAGATACTACAGTACTTTAAAGTCTTACCCTTGCGTATACAGTTAGCAAAGCAACGGTTGTTTTACTAAATACAACGTAGAACTTGTCGATATCTGCTTCTTTAAAATTCGCAGTCGGATCTGTGATTGACTTGCCTAAACGAAAAGTTCATGTCTTATTTTTGATAACTAATCATCTTTTTCTTACCTAGTGATGTCCCAAAACATCTGACACGCAGTACGTCTCTTTATGGACGGTTCTTTTATTTTCTGGTCCTCTTTCCTTTTATTCTGTTATTACTAGAAAATAAACGTTTCTTTGCTAGCAGTATACCTAAACCTTTGTTCTGTGTCAGTATGTTTACACAGTAATTTAAAAGGGCACGGTATTGTTAACTAACATTCTCGTATTCATTTTGTATTAAACTTGAAAAAACTAAAACACTTAGACGTACACTGGTTGGCCGTAAGCTTTATTGTCATTAGATTAGATTGTATAAAGTGAGTTTGGATCATAATCCAGAATAGAAAAAAATCTTATATAAAAACTATTTTCATCCATTATATAGGAAAGGAGTTAATTGTTCGGTTCGATATTTACTGAAATGTCATAAAATTAAATAAGGGGCGTTCTTACGTGAAAAAAATATTTCCGCTAATTTTCTTTTTACAAATAAACCTTCTTATAAATAAATTTAGTAACCAAGGAGTAAATACGGAAGGTTTTATTCAGGATTTAAACAGAAAAAACATTTCTAGAGTTGTTCCCCATTGCTAGAGTTGTCTACCCTAGATTGTGTGACAGACAGCCTTGGTAAAAGCCAGGACTTTGTCTAGACAGGTGGGCCTTCTCCATTTGGAAGATTGATGCAACACAATCTTTCTCCCTCTCCCATTTTCCTTCATTTGACCTGCCTCGTATCTGAAATAATTACACAAGTCCCACCGCTGCCAGAGGTGTGTATCTGATTACTTACATCCATTCAAGTTGCATTGAATGGAAAATTGTTCTATGTTTGTCTAAGAAATTCTCGTCTTTTTTCACCCAATATCAAAAGATATTTTACCATCACAAGTTTTTCAGTGGAAAATGAAAGGTTATTGATACTTCGTATAAATAATCATCGCCATTTTTAATAATCATTACCAAATGTTATCTGCTTGAAGGCCTATCACAGTATTATAGTAGAGGATGGCGGTGATACTTCGGCCGCTTTTTAAAAGAATATTCCTAAAAAATCAGGTTTAAGTAGTAGTGTAATTGTGTTGATGTTAAAATGTAGCCTTATCATTTGGCTCTTCAGACAGATAGTATCAAATCTTTAGCTCCTTTCAATTTTAAGATACAGTTAACAAAACACAAGTTTGTAAATCGTCCGAACTATCCCACCCAGTGGTGATAGTTCGGTCAGAGGGGTGGGATAGTTCAGCCACATGTATTAATTGACATATTCTTGAAATTAAGTCAATTGGATTGGCTAAAAACATACATTTAATAATTTCAAAGACATTTTATTATCCTAAAGTACAAAGTACAAAAATAAACTTCAATACAAAGGAACCTCTTCATATTTGTTAGAGATATAATCTTTTAAAACTGAAATAAGGGTCTTCAGAATTATGGATAATTGGCTTAGCCTCTTTCTTTTTGCTTTAATATGATGCATAATTGCCCTAATCTCTCTCTCCGTCCCCCTCTCTCTCTCACATACACACACACATTCACTGCAATTCTCCACTGTAGTTCTCTCTCTCACTCTCACCCTCCTCCTCAAATCGCCCTCTCGCTCCTCTGTCGCTCTCTACACCTCCTCGTACCCCTCTCTCTTCACCCTCCTCCTCTTTCCCTCTCTCTCCTTCCTCCTATTTATCTCTCTCTCCCTCTCTCTCTAACATCTAATGGGTATTACAGATTGCAAACGAAACTTAATATTGACTTTATTTCTCACTTTCAGTCATTTTTTTTCAGATTACAAAAGAAGCTTAAACTCTCGTTTTATCTAGGCCTATCTATTTCCCTATTTCTCACATATTTATTATTATAGAGTACAGATAAATAAATACGTATATGTAAATATATATTCCCTGGTCGCTATTGGGAGTTGTGTTTTACTTTGAGTTGATAATATAATTACTTAAAGGAAGTAGTGTTATCATTTTATAAAGGTCATAACTTTATAATAGTGAGTGGATGGTTCGAACACTGACGAACTATCCCTCTGCTCGACTGTCCGACCTATACCCCACAATATGAGAAAATAATGCCTACCCTCAGAGTTTAACATTCACTTTCAGCAGCAATATCTTCGACATGTAACGCAGATTAACCATAATAATACATAAATCACTGCTAGCCATATTCATGTCGGCAGAGCTTATAATATACACTCCCAAAATACATAGAAACCTCAAAAAAACATAAATGCGACTTAGTGAAAGAAGTTATGGGCTTATTGCTTTGAAATTCATCATGTACGATGTAAACAAACTCTTGGATTTTCACGCAAGATCTCTATTTTCAGACCTATCCCACCGTCCGAAGTATCACCGCCCTCCCCTATTAAGTCCGATGAAACTATGTCGAATATCTACCTCTGTCAACGGAGGTTGGAAGAGGTATATGTATTCACTGGTGTCTGTCTGTCTTTCTATCTTTTTGTCTGTCTGTCCAAACAATATCTCCAAAAGTTCACAATGAATTTCAATGACATTTTTTTGGAAGGTGGGCCATGGGCTAAGGAAGAATTGATTACATTTTGGGTCGGATCCGGGAATTATTTTACAGTTACCTCCCCTGCGTCGTAGCTATATATATATAATATAATTATTATATATATTGTCAAATCCACATACAGCGCTGTTTCATCGGCTTACGACTCATCAGTGTATCCCAAATCAGACACCTCCTTGAAACAAAATCCCATCCTATTAGAAAGAATAGGAAAAAGAAAACTGACTCCATCCCATTATTTACGACCTGTTGGCTATCCAAGACCAGCCATTCCGTTCCTGAAGATTAAAATTCATGACCCCACCCCCAGAGCAGCCAACACATGACCACATCAGACATCTATCGGTTCACATTCAGACCTCCTGAAGAGAAGATCAGAAACCGGTTGAAGACAAGAACCTAACATCTTATTCTATATAATATCGGATATTATTAAATACCTAAAAACTTCCAACCAGTGTGGCTTTTCCTTACTTTTTATCTTTTTTCTGAAATTTATTGGACCGTTCTTGTGGAATTCAACTATCCTCTTATTTCTTTCTCTCTATATATGAACTGATTTTCATTCAGTTTTTGGTGACAATGACGTTGACAGAGGTATGCGTTCTCTGTTTTCTAGTTTAGTGTTGTGAGGCTAAGTAAGTAAGGCTTCATTACTCAAATTCAGAATGAAACCCTTACTGTAAACAAGTAAAAGACATTTGTAATAATTGAAATGATAAACGTTTCTATAGATATTAACCCGTTCATTTTTCTTCAAAATATCGGATCTGTGCGTATAAGTTTTAGAATTGAATTTCAAGAAGAAACAATTGCGAAGTGATGAATCAACAAGCTGAAGTTCTTATGTTATAGTCTGCATTCACTGGAAGCAATATGTGTATCAACGAGGTCACTATGTCAGTGCATCTCTGCTGTTATTGCACACGAATTAAAAGCTTGATCCCCGTTTAACGTAGTACTTAATATTAACCCATAAGAACTCAGACCCATTTCTACTTGAAGGAACATTATGTGGGATTCTGGGTAGGCAAATTGACACACAGTCACATGATTGCACCAAGATGTTCAGTAGATGTCACTTAGTACACTTCATGAGTTAAAATCAGGGATACAATATAATATTATATAAGAGACTGTGCAGATCAATTAAATTGTGTGTGATACCGGCGACACAGTGGGTTCTCATGGGATTTACACTTGAATAAAACTAAAGACTTTGCGGTACTTTTTTCTTTTAGCGATGAAAACTCTTAGACTCTGAAGAAATTGCGACATTATCTGAATGGCAGATTTTTGTGAATTCTGCAAAGACAGTTGATTTCTGTCAGAACTTTTGAAATGGGGAATTATCATTTTGCATAGATTTGTTCGTACTGTTGTTCCCATCTTGTTTGTTTTATATGTTCGCAACGTTTCGACCGCTGTACCCTATGCAGATCAATTAAATATTATGTGAAACCGCTGTCACAGTGGGTTCTTATGGGTTCTAACAGAACGCAGAAATGGCGCCGAACTTTCTGGCCGTCGCTTCAGTCCTATTCAATGTGCACAGATCCCCCAAACACAATTATCTTTTCTTAAATATACTCATTACATCATATCAACTATCAACTAGTTGATATGATTTACCCGTGGAAATTTCATGGGTGTTGACAACTAAGATTTTCCATTATCTCAAGCCTTTGCTCTTCTCTTACCCTTTGCCTGTATCTTCTCATTCTCTCCCTTATCCTTTCCAATGTTCGTTGCTCGTCTAAGTTTTTATTTTACTGTTATACATTGATTAGTTTCATATTGCGAAAATCTCCATACCCCCTCAATACACTACTCTTCTCTCCCTTCCTACCCTCTTATTATACTACGTAACTTTCTTGCCTGCCCTCTCCCTCCCTATCCTCTTATTAAACTACCTAATCTTTCCCCTATGTTATTACTGAAAGCGTAACATTAGAACATAGGTAGGAACAAACAGAATACTATTATAGATATATTCTCGGTTCTTTGCTTGACTCGTAAACAGATAGCTAAACCAATGAAAACTGCGGGATAGATTTCATTTTAAAAACACCAAAAGGCTTGTTTAAGGGAAATGAATTTTCGCGATTTAAAGATTGAAAAATCATAATTTGTTTTATTGTTCTCTGTCCATTTTTAATACTTTGTTGATTTTCGTGGAAAAGTTATTTTAAAATGCTTCCTTTTCATAATTGTTACATTTAGCTTTGAGCTCTGTACGCTCCCTTTTGAAATCTAGGAAAAGATAGAAAAATGTCCAATCAGCCATTGATTCAAAACTTTTAGAATCTTAGAAGCAAGTAGTAAGATACAAACCTGGGTTCTTCCTTCAAAACATTTTCTTGTTGTTGAATCCATTGGATGAAAAATGCCTTCTTAAAATGATCTTAGGTTTCGGCGTTGATATAGTCGAAGCAATGCCATTGATTTCGGTAGCATACTCACTATTACGATTACAATACAGTAACAGATTAAATTAGACCGAAGGCCTTTGATCTGGTCTTTAGACTATACCAATGCCCATTACCGTTAAAATATTTTATGAACACGGGTGATGTTTGTAACGCACTGGCGTGGCCGAAATCTTCTGCTAGCCCAATGCTGGTCAGGTCTGCTCTTGAACGTTTGGAGTGTACTGGCTTCTACCACTGATGCTGGGAGACTGTTCCATGGGTTTATCACACGACACGCAAAGAAGTGCTGAGTAAGACTTGTATTGAATCTGATTTTTTTTTCAGTTCGAATATATGACCTCGAGTGGTGCATTTGCTTTCTATAACAAAGGGACTGTCTAGGTTGTATAATCCGTGGGTGTATTTGTATATATCATGCCTCCCCTGTCCTGCAAGAATAACGTTTTGCTCTCTTAGATAGGATATATTTAACCCAGGGGTGGCCAAACTGTAGCTCGCGAGTTATATGCCCCTCTTTGACATTTGACAATGCGTTGATGGCTGAGCTCTATTTCTCATCGCAATTAATATAAAAGGTAAATAAGAGAAGAAAGTTCAAGCTTTATAATTATTTACCGGGTATGAACTTCGACCTCACTAGATTAAAAGGTAAGTTTAATGTTCTTGGTTAGTAAAAACATTTAGGAATTTAGATCATATTTGATTTTAATGAGGAATTGTTCTTTAGTGCCGAGGGGAGACAGAGGGATTAAAGAGGTTTTAGGTCAGCAATGGTTACAGAGGAATGTCAGAGGAATGAGGGTATATATGTATATGTACTTTGTGATTATTGAAACTAATACAAATGACCAATTTGAAAGACTACAAACAGGAATAAACAGTATTGCGCACATTTATTAGTTCAACATTTTCGTAACAAAATATGTACCTATGGAATGATAAAAATACGTGTGTAAATTCAAATAGTTCTTCGGACGACTGAACTAATTC
>VCCN01007157.1:18053609-18063920 GCA_006491835.1 Architeuthis dux
TCATTATTAATGGTGAAATTCTGTGCATGTCCGTAATTGGCTTCTTAGGATTGTCCAATGTCTGCCTTGTTCTTTTTGTGAGCATTTATCTTTACACATGCTTTTGCTGTGGTCATCCATTTTCGATGTGTTTCCCCTTTTCTGGGATATTTGACAGTTTTATTGCTCTTGTTTTATCTTTGCTGTGTTTCTTTTTGGTCGTCATCCATCAGCCGGCTGACCTGCAGTCCCTAATCTGTTTGCTGGTTTTTTAAGTATTTCTGGCCTTTCTGTGTGAAATTATTTTACATTCTTATTCTTCGTCATTAATCTAATTATTTATATTTTCAGTCTAGTTTTTATTTTGGTTGGAAACAGAGGTCTATTAATATATTCATGCAGATTTGTGATGCATATTTATAACCACTTACTATATATATATTCAGGGGGATTAACTATTATATACATACATATATATGTATATGTATGTATGTATGTATGTATGTATGTATAAGATACTATATGCAAGGATTTATGTCATTTCATTAGCCTGAACTTTAATGAAGTTTGTGGTAAAAATGTTAAAAATTGATTTGCAAATGTTTATTAGAAACCGTCAACCAGAACTGTCAACATAGGTTTCTTCAGTTTTTAAGTTGGTCTGGCTGGCTGGCCATTTATGTATCACACCAATTGAGCTAAAGTGCTGAAAATGTAAACATTCACTCCTTATTATGTCTAGAAGAAACTTGATTTTTAATTCTCCCCCTAAATAGCTTTTTAGTGGGTGGTTCAATTTGTAATGTAAGTTTATGCTAAATTGGTCCCTTAGTTCGTGTCCGGCAGCATTCACACTTGGTTTTTGAAAATTCAGACTTTTTTTTTAGTGATCTCTGCCCGACAAAATGCGAGAGAAGTAACTTGATCAGCCCTTTTTCCAATTTTTTAATTGACCACCCCCAACATGGCATGCTGCCAAAAAACGTTGGTTTCTATTGAGTGACTAACCAGACCCTGTCTTTTATCTTTTTTCCACAAAGAATAGTAATACAAAGACTTCGAGCCCCGTAAAAAATACATTTCTTTGTTGACCTATAATCCTAGCAATTATATTGTTCAATGCTACTGAAACATAAAAGTCCAAGTCTAGCAATAAAAAATCAAAAAGGAAGGGTATATATATATGGTATACAATGAAACAATGCAAATGCTTTCTTGTGATACATTTAATTTGGAGTCAGAATAAAAAAAAACATTTATACAATCATTTTTTTTTGTGGGGTGAAACTTTGCTTTACTAATTTCAACTGTGTTCTATTTAAGGTAAGACTTACAATCACTTTTTACACATATAGACTTTCACTTAATATCTCTCTCTTATACAGCAACATCATTCTCTCTCTGTGTCACATACACTCTTTCTCGCATATTAAAATCCACTTGTAGACTCTACAGGATTTGGTGACACTTTCTACTTCTCTTCTCTCTTTTGCTTTCTTTTGTGTTTTAAATTAAACTCCAACTGAAAGGCCCGATCCTAAATGTCCTTCTTCTCCTCTACTACTCAATTTACGATGGCGTCTTTTAAGGACGCCACCTGTTGAGTAATATACCCACATCATTTTTTTCTCTCTCTATTGTCAAACTCCAGGATAAAGTCAGGAGTTGACTTTGTTTTCTACCGTAACAAGAACAACCCTCAACAAAATTTGGGGTCTAAACCGATATGTAAAATCCCCATTCCTCTACCGTGATTTGAACTCAGTGATGATCACTAGCTGGGTGTCTTACTGACTGAGCTAAATTGACAAGTCTTAGGTACTAATGAAAATGTATTATACAGATATGCACAGGCTTATTTCATTCTAATAAATAAATATCGAAAAAGTATATATTTTTATAACTTTTTATTTATTATATATAAAATATAAAAGTTGCAATAATCGTCTTCATTTGGAATAGAATTAGGATTGGAGTTTGACCCTGCGGCAGCCAGTCTTGTCTCTCTTTCTCTTTCTTACACATTGCAACTCACACTTGACTCTTTCTACATCTCTCTCTCTTGCTCTCAATCTCTCTCTCTGTCTCATACTCTAACCATTATTTCTCTCTATCTCTCTCTTTCTTACACACTTTCACACATATGATACTTTCTACCTACCTCTCTCTCTCAATTACTATATGGCAGAGCTTTCCAAACTTAGTGTGTCGCCAATCATAGATGTACGAGCCGGGGGGGGGGCAAAACCAAGCAAATTTTGGGGCAAACCAAGCCCTCTGCCCACCTTAATCAAAGAGTTCCCCGACACCTATGTCACCGTCATTCTCTAGGTGTGTCGCAAAATAAATTAAGTATAATTTCAAAGATACATTTCCTGAGTCAGTTGAACTGCTGGGATGACAATATATTTGGCTTGGCTAACAAAAATTAAAGTAATGTATTGCAAAAGATTTTATTTTTAATAAGTGTGTCGTCGCCTATTTCAAAAGTTTGGAAAGCTCTGCTCTATGGTGTCATAATAGTTTTTATCTTTATCGTAAGATTTTGAAAGATAAATATAGCATCTTCAGGTCAGAGGAAAACTCGCACAAGTCTATTTTCATCCAACCTCGCGGACAGCTGATGTGTAGGAATGGCCTTTTTAGAAAAAGCAAGTCACTAAGTGAAAGTCTGTTAAAGCCAGTGCTACAATGCTTACAGACAGGCCATCATTTTGTATTCTTGCTACAAAATCATTAGGTAGGTTCCACTCTTTGTACCTAATAGCAGACAGAAGAAAGCTGCTGGATGTGAATGGGGGGGGATAGGTTGACTGGTAGATAGAACAAAAAGAGATGTAGATGCAGAAGGATAGAGAGAGAGAGAGAGAGAGAGAGAGAGAGAGAGAGAGAGAGAGAGAGGGTCCGAGTTCCAGCTGTTTGTCCTGTTCTATTTCTTGTTAATATCCTCCAACCCCAGACCAACCCTTCCTAATATTATCCTGACCCCCACAAAAAATATAATACTAAAGAAAGATGAAGAGAAAGTGGGACAAAATGTATTCTTAACTAAATAAATTACTAAGTAAGTCGTCTTCCATATTTACTCACTTATTTGCCGAGCTATGGTTCTACCGAGAAACTAAAATTGTTAAAGAGAAAAAAAAATTTAAGATATTTTTCTTCTTTTTTTCTCTCAGACTTATCAACCTTTTCAATATTTATTTATCTGGGTTTTTTTTTTTTCTAGTTTATTTTCCAGTTTGTTATCTTAGCAAGTTATCTATTCTAATAGCCTTGAGTTCATAAAAACATTTCTTAACTTTTCTCCTTCATGAACTCAATCCGCATTTTAATCATGAAGAATGAAGACTCCCAAAATCAGGAGATTGCAGATACTGTACCACACACACACACACACACACACACACACACATACACACACACACACAGCTTGGAGTGGGGGAGAGAAGAAACGGATTCATGCCTTTTCCAATGGCATTAGTGCAAAGTGAAGTCAACCTGTCACAATTTGAATTTGGTTAGCTGATTACATTTTCCAAGCGGCTAACCCTTAGGCTACCAGAACCTCTGTAGCATAAATAAAGGCATATTGCTTTGACTAAATAAATGTATTCTTAACTAAATAAATTACTAAGTAAGTTGTCTTCTATATTTACTCACTTGACTGGTAGATAGAATAACATTTTGTATTCTTGCTATAAAATCATTAGGTAGGTTCCAACTCATTGAGGATCTGCTCTTTGGTGTCATAATAGTTTTTATCTGTATCGTAACATTTTGAAAAATGTTACCTTGGCTACTTGCCAACATCACTAAACACTGCCAGTTACATAAAATACATTTAGTGATGATGAAATGAATTTAATTGTTTTGTTTATGTAAGATGTGATAGAAGGAATTGGATATAATAAAACTATATGTCATAATTTCGTTAGAAATACACATGTAGTTACACAACACACACATGAGGCAACTAGTGAGGATTGAATGCACTAAACACTAATAAAAGTCTGCTTGACTAATTAGTTTGCTAACTCCTTCTCCACAGCCAGCCTACCTACTGTATTTGGTACCTCTGCCAACAAAGTTAGACAGAGGTTATGTATTCCCCCATGTTTCACTGTTTGTTTGTTTTTCACACAATATCTCCAAAAGTTCTCAATAGATTTCAATGACATTTTGTCAACATTGTGAGATAGGACAAGCCTTTGGCTTTTCTGGGTGTAATAACACAGTAATGGCATCATCACAGTGACCTCATCATAATGGAAGTGTAGTGCAATAACAAATAATTTTAAATAATAATGAATAATCATTACAAGCTTTTGTCAAGCCATAGTCTGAGCTCTGTAACCTCATTGTCCAGCTTTTATTGGCAATGGCATTGGTAGAGGTATGTGCTCTCCGAGTGTTTTTTAGTTGGCCCTGTGCAGAGAAAGCCTGATGACCAATGAGAGAGATCCAAAAATTCATTCTCAAACTAGTCCCATAAAATACATTTAGTGATGATAAAGTGAATTTAATTGAGCTTTGTTTAATACAACACAGATGCATATTTGTTATAATTTGCATTTGAAAATGACATAGAAGAAGGAGAAAAATTTCTAGGATGTCAAAATTTAATCCGAGAATTCTTGGCTAAAGAAAGACAATTTCACTTTTCAAAATATCTTACAAGTTGATGAACACATCTTGTAGTGTAACAGTCATTTTCTAAAAGAATCACAATATTAAAGACTTTGGAATAGCAGAGAAATATTTCAAATTGAATAAAACACAATCTGATTTTATCCCCCTGCAGCCACCACAGCACTATTTAAATTTAAACTTCCAGCCACACCCCAAATAAATTACCAATGAAAAAAAGTCCTTCTGAAATTTATACAATATAAAAAAGGGTGTTGCCCATTATTTGACAGTGTTTTAATGTTGGGAATATACTTTTGCCATTGTGGGTAATACCAGGTTTTGTCATTTTTGATCATCCATACTTCTGCTGTTCCATGAAGTGCTCATAAATTTAGGCGGATTTTCACTTAATACCCACTTGATCTTTGAACTGAGTAGACTGGTAACAGAAACCCGCAGTAAATGAATGCATTTTTCACTATGTTAAAAATAAGTATATATATAAGATAAATATATTTTTCAAAATCTAGTTATGTAATAATTAAATTATCTCATTTTCATTAAAGCCTATCTCTATAATGGCTACTTTTTAAAAAAGGATTTTTAATTATAGAATTTGAATTTTTGGTCAGCAGACAGACATCAATCAAGGAATAATCAAAGTCTGATGACAAAAATTGACATTACAAACAGTCTAAAACCTGCTTTAAGTATGCAAAAGTAATTTTCCTTTTTTTACAACTAATTTTGTGCTATTTTCTTGCAAATAAAACCAAAATTAAAACCACAAAGAAGATATTTAAATTATTGCACTATATTTTAAAATATTAAAAAAACGTCTGTGATTGTTGCTACAATTTGTAATGTTTTTAATGCCTGCCTAATTGAGATGAGCAACATATAAATTATACCATTCTATGCAGACATATTTGTGGGTTATGTATGCAAAATACAAGAGGCCTACACTCTTAGATATGAACTAAAACATATAGTAACATGTTTTGTGCCTTACAAATCAATGGACACCGTTTTTCATATATATAGATTATTAAAATGATGATTGACTATGTTGCAAACAATTTGTCTATGGTTTGGATATTTCACATATGGTTTGCGTTCACAACATGTGTTCTGAGAGACTATTATGCCAACTATTTCTCTATGGTGGGGGCTCTTTACATATGTTTGTGTACAAGAAGAGTGTTTTGACAGACTATTTTGCTAACCATTGCTCTCTGGTTGGGGCCCTTCATATATATTTGTCTACAAGAAGTGTTTCTTTGAGATTATTTTACTGACGATTTCTCTAGGGTGGGAGCCATTTTCTTATGTTTGTACAAGAAGAGTGTTCTGAAGACTATTTTGCTAACAATTACTGTTTGGTGTGGAACCTTAACATATGTTTATGTCCAAGAAGTGTGTTCCAATTTACTAATTTGCTAATATTTATTCAATGGTTGGGAAAATTTACATATATTTGTGTCTTAGAAGAGTGTTCTGAGAAACTACATTACTGACCATTTCTCTATGGTAGGGGTCTTTTCCATTGATTTCTGTACAAGAAGTGTACACTGTGCTTAAAATTGCTGTATAATGTGAACCCTTTAGATATGTTTCTGTCAAAGGAGAGTGTTCTGAGAGACTACTTTGCTATCAGTTATTCTATTGTATAGCCCCTCTACAAATTTTGTTTGTGAGACAATTGTGTTAAATATTGCTTTTTTTAGGGCCCTGTACATATGTTTGTTTATAAGAAGAGTATTTAGAGAGAGTATTACTGCTTGCTGTGGAACTTTCACACATGTGTCTTCTGATTGACTATTTTGTTAAGCAATGCTCTTTGGTGAATGTCCTTTAGATATGTTTGTGTAGAAGAAATGTGTTTTGAGAAACAACTTTGCTAACCATTTCTCTATGGTTGTGCCTTTACAGATGTTTTTGTGATTTGAGAGACTACTTTGCAAACAAAAATGGGGGCACATTGCATATGTTTATCTACAAGAAGCGTGTTCTGAAAGACTATTAGAAACCATCATCCAAAACTGTCGACATAGGTTTCTTCAGTTTTTAAGTTGGTCAGACTGGCTGGCTGGTTGTCTGACTGGCTATGTATGTATGTATGTATGTATGTATGTATGTATGTATGTATGTATGTATGTATGTATGTATGTATCATGTGTACAGGCTGCACCAATGGCACTAGATAGGTTTTAGGGGGGGGGGGTCAATTTGCAATGTAAGTTTATGCTAAATTGGTCCCTTAGTTTGTGTCCAGCAGCATTCATGCTTGTTTTTTGAAAGTTTTGAAAGCCGATAGAAGTAACTTATTCATTGATCTACCTTTTTTCCAATTTTTTAATTGATCACCCCAACACAGCATACTGCCAAAAAACATTCGTCGCATGACAGTTTCTATTGAGTGTCTAATTTTGCTGACTTTTGCTCTATCGTATGGTTGCTTTACATATGTTTGTTTACAAGAAAATTGTTCAAAGAGACTATTTTGCTAACCTTTGCTTGATGCTGGGGGTGCCTTACATATGTTTGTGTACCAGAAGAGTGTTCTGATTGACTAATCTGCTACCCATTACTCTATGGTGGGGGCTCTTTACATATTTTTGTGAAGAAGTAATGTATTCAGTGAGACTATTTTGCCAACCATTGCTCTAAGGTTGGGCCCTTTACATATGTTTGTGTAAAAGAAGAGAGTTCTGAGTGAATATGTTGCAAACAATTTCTCTATGGTGTGGTTCCTTTACATATGCTTATGTCCAAAGAGTGTTTATAGACACTATTACAATAACCATTTTTTCTATGGCCTTTACATAAGTTTGTATACAAGAAAAGTGTTCTGAGAGACTATATTGAGAGTTTATTACTAATCATTGCTGTATGTTCAGAGCCCTTTACATATGTTTGTGTACTGGAAGTTTTTTAATGAGATATTATGTTATTAACTATTTTACTATAGAGAGGGCCTTTTACATATGCATGTATGAAAAAAGTGTTCTGAAAGACGACTTTACTGACAGGGCTGTAGCTGAAGCCTGCCTCCAACATTTAGTGTACAAGTTCCCAACAGGAGTTTCAGATCCCGAGGATCCACAAAGGTATTACTGGGGCTTTGTGAGCAGACCTTTCCAAAGCATTGGGTTTGTGAGCTTGTTGAGTAGGCAGTAATTTTAAAAGCAGTGACATAGCTAGAGTTTTGAGGGTTTCTTGGCTCCTTGAGGGGCACCCTCCAACATTTAGTGAGATTTGTTATTGTATAATGTTAGTAGAAATTCAGTAGGTGAACTACTATTCATAAAGCTTTCAACCCCCCCCCCCCGTTTTTTACAAGAAATGTGTTCTGATGGTGGGGGCCATTTACATATGCTTTCATACCAGAAGTGTTTCTCTGAGATTATGTTGCTATCCATTTCACTATAGGGGGGTCTGTTCTAAAAGACAATTTTGTTGATATCTGCTCTAGGGTGGGTGGACCTTATAAATATTTATGTACAAGAAGAGTGTTCTGAGAGAATACTTTGCTAACCATTGCTCTATTTTGGTGATCTTTTACATATGTTTATTTACAATAAGGGTGTACTGAGAGACTCATTTTGCTAAACATTGCTCTATGTCAGTGCCCTTTGCATATGTCAGTGAACCAAAGAAATGTTCTGAGAGACTATTTTGCTAAAAATTGCAGAATGCTAGGGCTCTTTACATATTTTTGTTTGATGAATTCAGTATAAATTATTATTTAAATTTGTATGACTTTTTACATATGTTTGTAGGCAAGTGTTCTGAGAGACAACACTGCTAATCATTGCTTTGTGGTGATGCTTTTTACATATGTTTGTGTAAAAGAAGTCTGTTCTTATAGACTACATTGCTAAGCATTTATCTACTGTGGTGTCTTTCACATATGATTGTATACAAGAGGAGTTTAATCAGAGACCATTTTGCTAAGCATTTATCTACTGTGGTGTCTTTCACATATGATTGTATACAAGAGGAGTTTAATCAGAGACTATTTTGCTAAGCATTTATCTACTGTGGTGTCTTTCACATATGATTGTATACAAGAGGAGTTTAATCAGAGACTATTTTGCTAGGCATTTATCTACTGTGGTGTCTTTCACATATGATTGTGTATAAGAGGAGTTTAATGGGAGACTACTTATTTACATATGTTTTTCTACAAGAAGACAGTTCTGGGAGAATATTTTGCTAGCAATTTTTTTATGGTGCCCTTCACATATATTTGTTTACAAGAAAAGTGTTCCATATGACTACTTTGCTAATAATTGGTCTGTGATGTTGACCCGTTACACATGTTTTGTCTAAATGGAGTGTGTTTTGTTGAACTACTTCACTAAACATTGCTCTATGGTGCAGACCATTTACATATATTTGTGTAGAAGAAGTGTGTTATAAGGAAGTACTTTGCTAATCTTTGCTCTATGGTGGGGGCCTTGTTTATAAACAAGAAATGTGTTCATAGTGATTACTTTGCTTACCTTTGCTCTATGGTAGGGGCCTTTACATATTTCTGTACAAGAAGAGTGTTTGCTAATCACTGCTCTATGTTGTGGACCGTTTCTTTTAGCCATTGCTCTAACTTTGTGGCCATTAACTTTTGTTTGTGTACAAAAGAGTTTTCTGAGAAACTACTTTGCTAACCGTAGCTGTACATTGTGGGCTTTTAGGTTATATTCCGAGAGACAACATTGTGAACCATTTCTCTAAGGTGGTGTCCGTTACATATATTTCTGTATAAATGTTCTGAGACACTATTTTGCTAAGCATTACTAGATGTTGTTGGCTGTTTACATATGTTAGGCTACAATAAGACTGTTCTGAGAGACTACATTGCTAATCATTTCTGTATCGTAGTGCCCTTTACATATGTTTGTGTGCAAGGAAAGTGTTATGAGAGACTACTTTGTTAACTTTTGCTTTATGATGTGCAAAAAAGGCTGTTCTGAGAGATTACATTGCTAACAATTGCTCTATGGTAGGGGCCCATTACATATGTTTGTGTGCATGAACCGTTTACTGAGAGACTACTTTACTAACCATTGTTCAACAGAGTGGACCATTTACATATGTTTGTGTACAAGAAGAATGTGTTGAGAGACTACATTGCTAAGTATTTATCTATGGGTAGGGTCTGTAAATAATTTTGTGTACTCTTGAGTACTGAGTAATAGGGGTGGTTGGTGGAAATCTAATTGAGGTGGGGGGGTAGGATAATCTGGTGGATTGGAAAAAAATGAAATCTAAAAATCAATAAAAATCAAGTGAATGCATACATATTTTTTATTTATTTAAGGACTGCTATTTGAAACATTCACTTATGATGACATGTGAAGAAAGATGCCCAGTGTGTTGAGTCGAATCTCCTTTAAAGTAAGCACAATGTCAAAGTTCTTATTAGGGCTGAGAAGTGGATCTTCATCATGTCGGAATAATTAATAAGCGGGGAGGAATGGAATTATATTTGAAAATGAATAATCGGGTGTGGGGCGATTATTCAATACTCAAGAGCACATGAAGTATATTCTGAGAGACTACTCGGGTAACACTTGCTCTCTGAACAGGTGCTTTACATATGTTTGTATAAAGTTAGAGTGTTTGAAGAGATTATTTTGCTAACCATTTCTCTCTGGTGGATTCCCTTTACATATATTTGTGTACAAGAAGTGCGTC
>VCCN01007157.1:18077998-18095227 GCA_006491835.1 Architeuthis dux
TTGAGATATTGTGTGGACAGTCAGACAGACACGAGTTTGTTGCCGGAGGTAAAAAATAAATGCAAATATTTCTCCTAATGACAACAAGAAGCTCACAGTATTGCAGTACATAGTTACTATTATTATCATTATTCATTTTTAAATAAATTCAAGAATCAATTTTTGTGAGATAAGTTATTACTAACAAGCAATATTTTTTGTGGCCATTGCTTTCACTGCAAATCCTGAACAAACCGAAAATTGATATCCATTTTTTTTCTTAAAATAATTGAAGATCCTATTTACTCGCACCCCATCGAGAACAGGATGTGACACAAGGTGGGTTTAACATGGGGAACCTCACATGCGAACGTATGGGGCAGGAACTTCCTTAAAAATAATTGAAGCTACAAAGTCAGATCCAGGATTTTTAGGTGGGTGGGGGGCCAAATGGGAAAAAATGATCTTAACAAATAAATACATGAAAATGGAAACAAATTTCAAACATCAAAAACAAAAAAACTAAGATGGGATCGGGCATTTTTCACTTACATTTGAGTTGCAGGTTTTTAGCGCTAGAATTAATGAAAGAGTAAAGTAAACAGGTCTGGTTACTCACATGACCAATGTCTTTTGGCAGAATGCTGTGTAGGGGGTGATCAATTAAAACATTGGAAAAGGGGGCGATCAACGAATAAGTTACTTCTCATGCCTTTTGTTATGCCGTGATCACTAAAAAAAAGTTCAAATTAAAAAAAAAAACAAGTATGAACATTGCTGGACACAAACTAAGGGACCAATTTAGCATAAACTTACATTGTAAATTGAACCTTCACTCAAATCCTATTTTGTGGAAATTTTCAAAAAACAAAATTTTTCTAGACATAATAAGATGTTTAAATTTACTAGCTTAAATTTACTCTAGCTTCTAGCCTGTACACATGACACATGCATAGATAGCCAGACTGGCTTGAAAACTGAAGAAACCTATGTTGACAGTTTTTGAGAGTTTCTAATTTTTTGTTTTTAAGGTTAATTTATGATTATTGGCATTATTTGTGTATTTATTCATAACATTTCTTTATCATGATATTTTTAAAATGTTTTTTAATTATGCTTAGCTCCTTGAGTTACCAATTAGCTGATAGATGTCCATTTCAATTCCAATGCTTCTATCAGATCTTTATGCCTTTTCTTCTGGACATTTTTTTGCTATTGCAGATGCGTTAATGGACTTTTCAGAAGAAAAAGAATCCAGAAAAATAACTTCAGACAATATTTTTCATGTCTATCTTCTGTTGATAACTAAATTTTTTGGTCTATGTGCAGTCGATTCACTCATGATGGAAAACAAAATTATTTACTGTAATATGCTGGCCTATAATAATATATAATCACTGCAACTCATCCAAGTCTCAATCTGTTTCTTTCGAGCTTTGCTAGACAGCCCGTCCTTACATAATACCAGCATATCAGATACTCTGTAATATTGGCATTTTCTTTTTTTTCTCATCTAAATGTGTGTCTCATATGCTGGCAAATACAGTACTTAATTTCCTTTACTGAAGATTATCTCCTAAATCTGTGAATTTAATGCTCTTTTCTGTGAATGGTTCAATCTATTACTATAAAGAATGCAGAAGTTTTTTCATTTGTTTGCTTGCATGTATAAGTCTTATGGACTCCCAAACGGCTGCAAATTTGTCTATACGGGTAACATAGGATAGGTGGTGCTGACTTCCAAGATAGGTCAGTTTAGGGTTGAAACTACTTTTTCCACCCTTATTTGTAAGCTTCTATTTAAAGATTTATTTATTACTTATTATAAAATCAGTGGATGCATGGCTCAGTGGTAAAAACCACAGGAAATGGAATCGGCGGACTGAGTTCAAACTCCGATAGAGAAAATTTAATTTTTTTTTCTTTTAATTTTATGTGCTTTCGTTCTGTTAGATTTTCAAACCTCCTAGAAATTTGTCAGTTTTGAGATAAATTTTTTAATGGTTTTAGAGGAGGTGTTCTATTTACAATGTAACCATAATGCTAAACTGGATCCTTACTTTCCCTCATCATAGGAAACTGCACATGTGAATTTCTCTTTCTCTCAGTGCTTATGCCAGTTTGACAGTATTTTTAAAAAAGGAATCTGACCCTAACAAAACATTAAAACATGTTTTACTTAGAGCAAAAATCCTAACCCTACCACCAATCCTAGCCCCAACCCAAACACGACAATAAAACATGGGCACTATTTAAATCTGATGGTCCACTTTGACGTGCGAACTACAATGCCAAAAGTGAGCCCATGAATTTTCAGTTTTGAGAAAAATTAATTTTTTAAGGCTTTAGGAAGAGCTATACGGGACTGTGTGCAGGTCCTTATTTAATTTTATGAAATCTGTATGAAATATCATTTGCTTTCCTGTGGTGTTATATTTGAAGTTTTTTTCCTGGGCAATGCAGGGTATCCCAGCTAGTTATTTCATATTTTATTATTTTGTCATGATTCCTAAACCAAATAACAAGAAGCAAAGAAACGTGAAAATTTATTGTGACTGCAAGAGACTAAAGAAAAACATGTTGTCAAACTCCAGGACAAAGTCAGGAGTTGACTTTGTTTTCCTACTGTAACAAGAACAATCCTCACCAAAATTACAGGTGGAAACTGATATGTAGAATCACCTTTCCCCTACCATGATTTGAACTCATACCTAGTGATTGCTAGGCTGGTGTCTTACTGACTGAGCTAAATTGACAAGTCTTAGATATTAAGGAAAATTTATCATACAGATCCGTATCAGCTTATTTCATTCTAATAAATAAATATAGAAAAATATATATTTCTATAATTTTGTATTTAATATATATACAATACAAAGGTTACAGTAATCGTCTTCAGTCAGAATAGAAGTTGGAGTGAAGTGTTGACCCTGCAGAAGCCAGTCTAGTTACAATAAGGAGATGATGATTGATAAAATGATGTTTGATATAATAGCTGACATTTAGAAAAGAAATGCTTTCATAAAATGCTAATAATATGGACTAAGTAGCCAGAAATCTAATAACACGAGGTCTGTCAAGAAAGTATCCAGCCATTGTTGCATTCTCCTTAATCTCATCCATGGTCTGAAATCTCTTTGGGAAAAGCCAGATGTCATAGGGATAGTAGGGTGGTGGTGGTGGGGAGGGGGGGGCTGACAGACCTAGGTGATGGGATGTTTTGCCAAAAAACTGCACAAGACATGAAGAATGGGCAGGCTTGGTCATTGTAAATGGGACGGTTACACAGTACACATGCTCAATGGTGTCTTACTACCGACTGAATAACTCCATGGGAGAGTGTCTTTTCATGCATGTACTCCGATTGGTTGCCAAGTTACATCAATGGCTGCATACTGTCCGGACAGACCTTGTAAATGTCTAATGTTTGAATTCCTTGTACTAGTTAGAAATGATTGATGAACCATCCTTTGTTTACTATTGATGATTGATTAGGGAGATACTCTGAGAGCCCTAGGTGGTCATATCGGTGCCAAGATGGTAAGATTGCTCAATCTGTCCTGCCACAGATCTCTGGTCTCATCACCAGCATTGAATCCCCTGCAGCTAATGTACAGGCAGCATCTCTTCTGCAATTATTCCGTCTACCACAGGTGAGTAATATTCTTCTATGTCAATTTTATTCTCTGTTTTTAACCTCAAATCATGATATTGAGTCATAACCTTTAATTATGAATTGCTATTTAATGAATTACAGCCATTATTAATTATTATTATTAGATATAAGATCTCTTAATTTATTACTGAGCAATATCTTAGTATTTTCGCTTACATTTTTAGTGAGTTCATTATAGATTGCAAAATGAACACTCAGGTTGTTTTTTATAGATAGATTTATTTTGACTATTGTCCTTATCTAGGTTGTATATATGTTCACATCTTTTCATCTGTTGTAACTGTTTTGTTCTTGTTGTTCTTCTTGTGGTAGCTGTGTGAAATTAGAATGCGTTTTGATTCGTAATCTGCTTAAGCGTGTTAAGAAAAGAAGACAGAACAAGATAACACGTGTGATAGGGTTGATTAGCCTGGTAAGAAGTGAGCCATCCCCGTTCCCACTTCCGGTTCCCACTTTCTGGGACCGGAAACGGAATGGGGGTTGCTGGGAGCTTGCCTCGGCATGTTAATTGGTATACATATATTTATATAAACATTACAGTAACCTACAGCCTTCTTCAGGTGCTTGTCATGTAAAAAGATGGTCTAGCACATTGGATGAAAAGTCATTGCTTGAATGTTGAAAAGAATTCAAAGCTAAATTAGTGTATAGTTTAAATAAATCCTTTACTTAATAAATTAAGATATCTACTATAATAACAGAGTTCCTCCATATTGTGTTGCAATGTGAATTTTTGAATCTCCTCCTCATCGCCACTGTTATAGTCTGGTTGAGGTAGTAGAACCGTCAATGAAAGACATCGACAAACTTGTGTTCAATAAAGTATTTTTATTTACATTAAGTACATGCAAAGAGAATCCTGCTAGGCTAACTGACCCCCAGCCCCAAGCGAGCCACTCCTTATAACACACCGGGAATGGACGATTCCATTCTACAGATTAGGTTAATACACAGCAACATGCAAAAATGTTTCAAAGTAATTCTTCGTCACCACTGTTATATTCTGGTTTGATGTAGTAGAACCGTCAAATGAAGACGTCAACAACTTATGTTAAATAAAGTATTTTTTTATTTACATTCTGTACGTGTAAGGAGAATTCCAGCTAAGCTAACTGATGCCCAGTGCCAAGCGAGCTACTCCTTATAACCCACTGTGCTGGACAATTCCATTCCACAGATTAGATTAATACACAACAGTCTTTTAGTTAAGAGGAGGTGGGTGTGGTCTAACAGTTAACAGCACAGATAATGAAATTGGCAAACTCAAACTCTGGCTGGGACAGTTTCAGTTCACTTTGCACTAATGCTATAGCTAAATAGCAGGGCAGTTGGATTGATTAATTAAGAAGCCCTTTAGTCCTATAAGGCAGTCCATCTTGAGCATCGGGCTAGCACCCTGGTCCCGTAAAAACCCACAATTGCTACCAACAATGATAGGGTCTTTGTGGATCGTTCAAGAAATGGAGACAAAATCATTGTCACATGTGTCGCGTGGCATAGGAGCAACAGAGCTGGACTGAAGAAGAGGAAGAAGAAGATTCTGCTTCTTTTTCTTCTTCTTCTTGGATCTTCTTTTACTTTTGTTGTTGTTCTTCTTTTTCTTTTTTTTCTTTCCCCTCTTTTTTCTGTCACTTTTCTTGATAGAAGAACTAAGCATGCCCATTCATTTTGGAGAGGGGTTAATTTGTAATTATCCATTTCAGATCAATGCCAAGTCACGGAGTCCCCTTTTAAGGACCATTGGAAGATTTCCCTATCTACATCACTCAGTTCCTTCTTACTTCCAACAACTGAGCGTTGTGATGGAAGTACTCCGATATTTTCATTGGACTTATATACATGTGATATTTGAAGATACAGAATATGGTTCATTGGTAAGTACCAGAACGTTCAATTCCACCTCATTTTACTTTCTTCTTTACTCCATGGCCAAGTTCAGTGGTTCTCCTTTAGCGAATATCTTTATTTCACCCCCCTACCCTTTTGCATGCCCCTATCATGCTTCTCTCTCCTCTCCCTGCCCTCTTTGCAGTCTTTGTGTTGCGATTCCATTCTAGAACCTCTCCTCTACCCTCACCTCTTTCAACATAAAATTTGTTTTTACAATGTGACAGATGGGAGTGTGACAGACGGAAGTGTGAGGGTTTGTTGCTTATTATAATATAGATTATTATTATTATTTATTACGTTTGACATATCTTTCTCATCAGAGTTGATTTTTCTTTTTCTAGTATTTAGACTGATATATTTTATACACTTTATTTGAATACAGCAATACCTTGATTTTCAAAAAACAAAAAAAACATTTTCCCTACTCATTGAGGGGAGTTTGTGTGCAAAATTTCAAGTTTCTACTATGAACAGTTAGGGCTGGGCGAAGTCCGGATACATAGATGCATATAAATGTGTGAATACATGAATAACCTAAACCTTTGGTAGCAGTGATTAATTATTTCTTTTAAAAGTGGCAGACATCACAGGGTAAAATGGAAAAGGTATTTGGACATTTGAAAATTATTTAAAATTTCTATAACATAAATACAGATAATGTATTTTGATGGGAAATTCGAGAATATGAAAAGAATAAATAAGCTTTAGTGAACATAAAGGTTTTGACATAACAAAACATTATTAGATACTGTAAAACCATTATATGTTATTTACAAAGCTTGACATAGACTGGAACAAGGCCATAGTAGAGGGGCATCTAGTTAGGAAGTGGTATCTATCAATATGACATGGTTAGCAAGTATGTCTTACAGACCAATTCACTAGTGTAGTGAGTTCAATCCCCACCGGGTTGCCAACTATTGTGACCATGTGCTAATCTAAGTTTAGTAAATAACTTTATTTCTTATATAAAAATGAACACAGCTTGAGAACTTCATATACCAAAGTTCTAGAATGTTTCAATGGAAACTTCACGTAATTATGATTCAGTCAAAGTGGTCATTTGCAGCATCAACTTCTTTCAACAAAAAGGTGGTTACTATGGCTAAAGTTGTATTCCAATGCGCAACCACCCACTGGAATTTGTACTCCAATGCGCAATCACCCTCTGGAAATTGCATTCCAGTGACCAGTGACCAATTTGTACTTGTTTTACAATGCGCAACCACCCACTCCAACTTGTACTCCAATGCAAGAGAATTTGGAGAAATGGTGAAATCTATTGGAAGAACTTGATGAAATCAGATAATCAGATGAAACTAAAATCAAACTTTTTGGTCATAAATCAGCTCAACACGTGTGGAGAAAAAACGATTGTGTACAATCCCCCAAAATACCACCAAATTTTACTAGTTTTAAGGTAACTCAAATTTAATTCCCATTTGTGAGCTATCTGCACAAATTAACTCCTCTATACCATATATATTCTGGTAGGTTTATGTTCAGGATAGACAATGTGAGATTGAACTCAGAGGTCATTTGCAGTTAACAGAGGCCTCTGGTCATTTCTAGCCATTTTTCCAAGTTGTTAGCCACAATTTTGAAATTTGGTATAGCGGTACATCTTTACATGGCAGAGGACATAGGTAATATGAGGTTGATCTTAGAGGTCATTTGAGGCCACCAGAGGTAATTTCTGGTTATTTCTAGCCAAGCCTAGCATAATATTGAGTTTGCTATGAAGTACAAAAATGGTACAGCGATAAGGTCAAATTCAATTGAATAGGTGGTGCTGACCCCCAAGGTCATTGAAGGTCCCCAGTTGTAAATCTTTTATTACAATAACCTTTTTTCAGCCATTTCACAGCCAAAGAATTACATTCTTGGAAGTAAATTAGCATGTGGGGTTAAACTGGACAGAAAAAGATGATAGGATAGATGGTGCTGATTTCCAGGATCATTGGAGGTCAGCAGAGGTCAATTTTGGATTAAAATAGCTTTTTTTCAGCCAAACGAAAGAACTCATCATCAGAGTCAAGAATGCCCTGCAAGGCCTCCTGGTTCAATAGTGTATATATCCCTCTATGGTCAATTGATATTACAGTAAACCCTCACTATAATAAACCTTGATATAACAAATTTTGACTTTAACAAACTTATGGATCCAATTCGTATTTACCGAAAAAGTTCAATAAATGCAGCAAACATGTGAACCATAACAAACTTTCGGCACAATAAAGTTTTTGGGGACCCAAATTTGATTCATCCGAAATATTCATTTTTGGGTTTTCACCGGTTGCGAGCATAAAGTCTCACATATTGTTTATCTTTCAACAGAGTTTTGTGTTATCTGCTGCAGATTAATAAAAATATCTCTCAATCGATAAAACATTCGTGGATCGACCCAAAAATTTAATCAATTCTTCCTTAACCCATGGCCCACCCTTCCACAAAATTTGATTGAAATTCATTGAATACTTTTGGAGATATTGTGTGGACAAACAGACAGACAGACAGATGGGCAGACAGACACAAGTGAATATTTTACAACTTCTTTTCTTTATTTTTAAATCCACACATTTTGATGTTGTTTATTAAATGTATTTATTCGTGTATATTGTTAAAAAATTCAAGGTCGTACAATGGAATTGCATCTGGATATTTGTTAGCTTTATTTCTTAAATGAACAAAACTATCATCATAAAAAAAAGAACAATCTAATGTAAAAATGACTCATGGTTTTGTGATATGTTATCATTAGAAGTTAGTTGGGTTTTTTTGTTCTTTTAGATATGGTCCAAATTATTTTTAAAAAAAATAATGGTTACCATTTTCCCATCATGCAACTAAATGACTGCATAATCCTTTCTAATAGAAGAACAAACACTGCACTTAAATTTCAATTTATAACATGTAAAATTCCTAAAATCAGACATACAGGGTTAATGTCACATCATTAAAAAAAAAAGTAAATTAAGTTTTTACATTTATTTAGAGCAATTGAATAAGCTGTCAAAATTCTCTTAAAAGGACAAATTCAAATAAAGAAATCTTATTTTAATTTTTGTTTGATTTATATTTGATATTCAGTTTTTTAATTATGTTCAATATTAATTATACACAACATAATTAGCCTTAATAAAATGTTAAAATCTAAGTAACTTTCTCCCATGAATGATGAAATAGAATATATTATTAATCAGTATTATTATTAAAAATTCACTAATTTTACTCATAGGAGGAATTGCATTTTCTCTCAAATAACCTTAAATAATTTTTATCTGGAATTTACCAAAAGTTTAAGAATTAAATAATTTAAGCATATTCAATGTGCATGAATTATTTCAATTAAAAAGAAATTATTTAAGGTTATTTGAGTGAAGATGCAATTCCTCCTGAGTGAAATTAGTGAATTTTTCATTAAAAATATCACAAAACATTAAAAATATTTCAATTTCAGCTCACATTTTTAGAAACAGTCAACCAAAACTTCAATTTTTAGTTGGTCTCGCTGCCTATGTATGTATGTATGTATGTATGTATTACATGTATAGGCTGCACCAATTATTATTTGGAGTTAGGTGGCTGAAAGTTTAAACATTCACTCTTTATTATGTCTCGAAGAAATGTTTTATTTGTTTTTTTTCAAAATTCCCCCTATAATAGTTTTTTAGTGGGGTGGGGGTGGGGGTTCAATTTACAATGTAAGTTTATGCTAAATGCGACAGAAGTAACTTATTCATTGATCACCCCTTTTCCAATTTTTTAATTGATCACCCCCAACACAGCATGCTGACAGTTTCTATTGAGTGACTAACCAGACCTGTCATTCTGTTGGGTACTCTCACTACTACTGTGACATCACCTCCTACCACTTTTCATTCAGTGAGTGTATTGACTGGGGAGTGCAGTTGAGTAGTCGATGAGCCTTGAGATTTAAATCTCGCCTTGAGCTTTAAGTCTCACCTTGAGGAGAGCCTCGTTCTGGAAAGAGAGGCCGAAGCCATTGTAAACTGGAATGAAAGAGAAGACAAAAGTGTTTGTGGGCGACACATAGTGAACTAAAGTTACAGTTCAGGTGACCAGAAGTTCTTTCTTACTTTGTGTGAACAGACAACAAACAAGGAAGCAGATATATACAACCATTGGCCAACCAGGATTATCCCAATATAAGATAGGCGACAAGGAAAACAGCAGATATAGCAATTTTATGATAAAAAGCCACAAAATAGATGAAAATACTAGTAAAAAAATAAGAATAAAAATATGTATAATCAGGAAAATGGTGATAATCTAAAAAAATGGCTGATTATTGAGCAAATGTTGATAGTTGATGCCTGAATGTTGAATAAAATAAGGATTAGTGAAAAAGAAATGATTTAAATACAGATATATGAATAATTTAAAAAAATATTTATCTTGGTTATTAGAAACTGTCAGCCAACAGATTTCTTTTAAGAGAGTATGGCTGGCTATGTATGTATGCATTGAGTATACAGACTGCACCAATGGACCTAGAGGGTGGAAATTTTAAACATTTCCTCCTTATTATGTCTAGAAAAAAATGTTGTTTTTGTTTTTTAGAAATTCCTCTCCTAAATAGTTTTTAGTTGTGGGTTCAATTTATTTCAATTTCAAGGGAAGTGTATGGTAAATTGGTTCCTTATTTTGTGTCCTGCAGCATTCATGCTTGTTTTTTGAAAATTTGATCACCCCCAACATGGCATGCTGCCAAAAGGCATTTGTCACGTGATGGTTTCTATTATTATTTATTCTTATTCATAATTTACCTTTGCCAATGAAGTTGGAAGAGGTATATGTATTCACTCATGTCTATCTGTTTGTCTGTCTGTCGGCCTCTCTGTCTGTTCGTCTCTCTGTCCACTCAATATTTCAAAAGTTCTCAATTAAATTTTCTGGAAGGGTAAGCCATGGGGTAAAGAAGAATTGGTTAAATTTTGGGGTGGATCCATGTTTGTTTTTTCGATTGAGTGTTAACTTTTTACTTTTTTCATACATTTATATACAGGTAACCTTGATAAGTATGGTTTATTCATTGCAAAATTGTCTGTACTGTTCAAAAAGTCTTATTATAATTCAATGTGGGTTTTTTTTCAACTTATGCTTAGTTTATGCTACAACAAAACCATCACTAATTGAAACCGCACTATTCAAGGTATTCCTGTATTCACTTTACTACTGGCACAAATCTGTACAAAACATGGATCGCAGCACAAGTAAATTTGAATTTTCACATTCATCTTTTCTGACCAATGAATAAGTAGAATGCTATTAACCAATCAGCAAACAGTTAATTTAACACTTCCTTGATCAACTCAATCTAATATTATAAAACTGACGAATGTTTGCTTGCATGTATATGTCTTGTAGACTCCAAAACGGCTGCATCCTGGGGTCTAAAAATGTGTCTATACGGGTAACTGGACCCAGGAATTAACATAAGATAGGTGGCACTGACCTTTAGGGTCCCTTTATGCTCCAAATTACTATGTCTGGCCAAACTGCAAAAAGGGAAATCTTTTTACGTAACACCGCATAAATAGATATGTAAAATCCCTATTCCCCTACCGTGATTTGAGAGAAATGTTTTTAATGGTTTTAAAAGGGGCATTCTATTTACAATGTAACTGTAATCCTAACCTGAGCCCTTAGTTTTCTGTTCTTCATGTGAATTTCTCTTTCTTTCAGTGGTTATGCCAGTTTAGCAGTATTTTTTAAAAAGGAATCTGGCCCTAACCAAAAATAAAACATGTTTTTCTTTGAGCAAAAACCCTAACCCTATCCCCAACTTAAACAGGACAAACATGGGCACTATTTAAATCTGATGGTCTGCTCTGACGTGCAAACTACCAATGCCAAAAATGAGCTCATAAATTCTCAGTTTTGAGAAAAATTCATTTTTTAAGGCTTTAGGAGGGACTATACTGCCTGAGGGTTGGCACAGACCGCCCCCCGCCCCCCACACACAGACCCCTTATTTCATTTTATGAAATCCCTATAAAATATCATTTGCATTCCTGTGTTGTTATATTTTAAGTTTTTGGCAGTGCCAGGTACTTCAGCTAAGCTTTATATAAACCTAGAATTCACGAAAAATAGTAGCCGTAAAATTGATTTGAAATCTGTCCACTCAATTTCAAATCATCTTATTAATCACTTGAAGAAATGCCAAGCAATTCTTGTTGTCCACAAGAATCTTCTAGTCTAGTCTAGTCTAGTCTACTCCTTTTTAAAACACAAAAAAATGTTCAGTAAATCATTTGTCTTTTCGAATGTGTAGCCTTGTGTGAACTTCAACAAACTGTAATTTCATTCAAGGTTGGTTTGTTATTTTTCTTACCACTATGAATATGTTAACCTAAAACACCCATAGTTATACTTTACCAAAATGAAGGGAATCTTCACCCACCCCCCTCCTATCATGGTACTTAACTGCTAAGTAAAGAGATACATATAATTGATAAACATGCTGTACGCAGAATAACAGCACAAAGCTTACGACTAAATTTTCTTCCCTTTCAATTTAATGTTGATGTGTAAATAAATCCTTGTGTTATTGTTGTGACATAATTGTTTATTTAGTCTGCAAATTTATAGCTTTCCAGAATGTTTAAAATTGTAAAGAGGTGGCCACCAACACTGAAGGCTCACTTTACAAAATAATGATAATCATTGACATTGGGCACCCCCTTACATACATACATACATACATACATACATACATACATACATATCTATCTATCTATCTTATGTAACTATCTTATGTAACTAAACTCCTTACAAAAGAATATTGGGGGGAAAAGAAAATTATGTTGGAAAATGAACATTAGAAATAAACTAATTTCAATGGATGCCATGGTGAATATGCTAGTTTTTTTCTATAGTTTTGAGAAAGGTCATTAATATTCAAATGATTCTTCGGACGATTGAACTCCTTCTTGTTATCTTTGTTGCAGATTTCAACCTGTTGTGGCTTCCACTTCTCAACAAATCTAAACCCGACAAGACAAAGACACAGAAACACCCGGGCCATGTGCTATAAGGGCTACCCCCCCTTTAAACATAACTTCTGTTTAACCCATCACACTTGGATTTTACACCTGAAGAAGGCCGAAGAATGGATTGGCCGAAATGTCGTGTTTACAACACAAATAACAAGAAGGTGTTCAATCGTCCAAAGAAACATTTGAATATTAGTTATTATTCAAATAGTTCTTCTGACGATTGAACTCCTTCTTGTTGTTTGTGTTGTTAACATGATGTTTCACCCAATCCATTCTTCCGCCTTCTTCGGGTATAAAATCCGAATGTGATGGGGGTAAATAGAAGTTTTTATTTTTAAAGGGGTAACACTTATAATGTAGGGCTCGGGTGTTTCTGTGTCTTTGTCTTGTCGGGTCTGGGTCTGTTAAGCAGCGGAAGTCATATCGGGTTGAACTCTGAAACGTTGTGTTAACAACACAAACAACAAGAAGGAGTTCAGTCGTCTGAAGAACTATTTGAATGTTAATGACCCTTCTCAAAACTATAGAAAATATGTTAGTTATTAGTTTGTCAAATTTTAAGAAATGATTTAACCACAAAATCCTTTTGTTTGTGCCAAAAAGAAAAAGAAATGCATTCAGATTGTTCATTGTGTATGATATGGTTGGATTATTTTCCTTGTCTATATGTTAGAACCAAGAACACCCAATAAAGGCCGAAGGATACACATCCGAAACGTTGTGAACAAATGAACATATAGATGAGGAAAATAGTCCGGCTATATCACATGCAATGATTAATACACATTAACAAAATACAGACAAGAATTCAGATTTTTGTTTTTTGTCAGTTACTTTTTATTAAAAGCATCAAAGAACTGGCTGACTTTTTCAGAAGTATTACCATTTCAAGTTCATTTGTACAAACATATTCCTAAATGATATCCAACATCCATAAATGATTTAGGTTTTCTAGGTGTGAGTGGCATAACAGTTAATGGCGAGGACAATGAAATTGGCGAGCCGAGTTCAAACTCTGGCCGACACTGTTTACATTCACTTTGTACTAATGCCCTTGGAAAAGGCAGGAATCCATCTCATCTCCATTCAGCTATGGGTAAAATAGCAAGGAAGACCTAGCTCTCTTTCCTTGGGAGGCAACCAGTCTAGGAGAAGGAACAGTCATGGAAATGCACAGTCTAAAGCTGTAGAGGGCTATGATCACCCACATAGCACATAGTGAGAGTATTAAGTCTGTTGCATCTAGGAATTTTATTTTCACTTTAATTATAGCCTTTAAACTGAGAACTATGCAACATGCACAGGAGAGAAACATGCTTAACATCACGTGGAGCAATCGCTAGTCAGTGCAGTATATTATAAAACAAACAGCGGTCAGAAATATCATAGAAACCATAAGAAAACTAAAATGTCAATGGGCTGGTCATGTTGCAAGAATGTCAGACAACCGCTGGACATCACGACTCACCACGCGGATCCCTAGAAATAATATGTGAAACTGTGGCCAGCAAAAATAAGATGGCCTGTCAAACTAAACAAGTTCAGAAAGTATTGGCTCCATGATGCCCATGATTGAGAGGTCTGGCAAATTTGGGTGAAGGTCTATGTCCAATGACGGACGTTAAAAGGCTTCTGCTGCTGCTGATGATGAATTGTGGCACTTGAAAGCTAATACTAGATTCAATTTGATAGAATTTGGGAGGAAACTATTATGGCTCTGTTCTAAAGAAACAGTGGGGTTGTTGATTGGAATGTTATACTTATAGTTTGCCTATGAAATTCAAAATCAGGGTACGAGATTGCATACACGTGTGCAAACACATCCACACACGTATACACGCACACACATACAGATCTACAAGCACACGCATCTGCATGCACTCACATGCACACATACATACAACTCTCAATATATCAAAATATTATTTTAATTAAATTTGACCAGTTTTAACTTCATCTTATTTCAGTTGTATTTATATACAAGTTTCAATTTGGGCTGCTGTTTCTACTAATAAAAACTAGTCAGATTTAATTAAAATAATGTGTTACAATTACTTCATCCAATAATAATAATAAAGATTGATATCAAAATGTGTTTTCAAAACCAAACAAAATTTGACTAAAATTGTTCTTATAATTAACTTTAAGAATCATTTTAAAATTCTATTCACTAGTTATTGTGTCTTTCTTCAGCATGGATATAATATAATATAATATAATTAACTGTTTTTATAAGCCATAAATTCACAGGCAGGATTTATTAAACAAATATGTCAAAACTTTCATTCATTTTAATGATTACATAGGGAGGTGCCAGTGGCCAAGCGGTTAGCAGTACGGTAAATGGAATCAGCAAGACAATCTGTTTCCACTTTGCACTAATGCCCTTGGGACAGGCATGGATTCATCTCTTCTCCCTCCTGCTATGGGTAAAATAGGGCTGTGTCCAGCGTTGTGAGAGGCAAGAAATGGACAGAGTAGGGAATGTGTTCCTGGAACATATGTTTAAACAGGGCTCTGGTGTAGTTACGATGGACCTGGCAAGCCAGAAGTGGATTATAACAAAAGCTCATATCAAATAACTCTGCAACACCTTAAGTGGTACAAGTGGTTGGATGAATTTCTTTTAATGATTACCTATAGAGTGACACAGCAAGATTTGACAGGAAAAATGGAACAGTGACCACAGTTTTTATACACAGATTTACTGGGACGAGTGTCCTCATCTTGGTTGTTATAGTCACATAATTCCAGCCAAGTGAAACTAGTCAGAGTAAATCTGTGTAAAACAATGATAATTCCTAATCTGAGAAATTAAGACAAAAAAGTAACCACAGTTGTATTCTAATACTGATTGCATTTCTATGTAGTATAAAGTAGGATGGTCGCACAACTCTGCTATGTTCAAATTTCTTCTTCTGATCTTGTTCACAATGGCGAAATGCATAAAAATTTATCTTCATAATAATAAACATGTTTGAAACGTAACACGCTTTTCTCAATTTTTCTTTTCCATATTGTCTAATCATATCCACCATTCTGTCGAATTCCCTCACATCGAAACAACAAACAATATAGTATATATAGGCAAGGTTTCAATTTGTTCTTGCTGCTGCCCATTGACTTTACAGCTACTCCACCACTCTCTTTTAGTCATTTCCTGCAGAAGAAAATAATAAAAAAATAAGAAAATAAATATTATTGCAGTAAGGGAAAAAAAAAATGAGTAAGTTTCAGCAATCAATCTGTATGTGCACAACATACAGATTGATTGCTGAAACTTGCTCAAACAAATTTTAGGAAATTGGAAATCAGGAAGAAAAAGATTGTCAAAGGTCAGGAATAAATGTAAGAGTTACTGACAGAATAAAACCATTATATCTACAATATAATAGTGACAATATGATTTGTCTGGGAAAAATGCAATATTATTGTAAGAATCAAAAAAGCTTTTTGCGAGCTCATAATAATTATTCTGCTTGTTTGTATCCATAACCAGTATACTTTTTGATAATTATTTATTTTTTCATGTCTTCTTTTCTCCCTCCCCACCAACTCTTGCAATGTAATGAATAAGGATAAGAATGGAAGAGGGTACTTATGCTTGAATGGGAGCAAAAGGGACTCAACCTTCACTATAACTTTCATTCGTTCATTAAACCCCCCCCTCACATGTCTGAAGCCTAAAAATTAAGTTATAGTAGTAGTAGACCACAGATATCAAAAGTAATCAATAATAATAATTACAGATATATTAGACTCATTTGTATGTTATTAAACATTCTATAGGTGATAAATTACTTTAAAAAAATGATACATTTTAATTGCAGAAATATATATGCAAGATTAATGATGATTTTTTAATTGTCAACATTCGTGGAATTTCCACGGGTCCAGCTGGTTAAATTTATTAACGAAACGATTTATTATCCTAATTTTTATTTCTTTTGTATTTCAGTGTCTCTCATTTTTCAAAACTTGAGAAATTTCATATATTTTAAATGTTTCATCATGATAAGTTACAGTAAAAAAAAAGGAAATAGAATTATTACATTATTATTACATTATTATTACATATATTGTACATTATTTCAATACAACCGTTATTAATCAAGTATAAAAGGCCAAATTAGTTGAAAAACAGTTTTTGTTTTAGCTCAGAGTTGTCATATTGTCAAGTAGGAGGGACTCTACTGACGAATATGATATTTTTCCTTGAAAACAGGATGGGATTGTTATATAGAAATAAGAGAGACAGTTTTTGTATGCTTTTTAAAATTTGTTTGGCTTAAGCATCTTGCTCACATACAGGCATATAGACAGACATAGACAGACAGACATATAGACAGACATAGACAGACAGACATATAGACAAACAGACAGACAGACAGACTCTTAGGATCTGTTTTCTTCTTTTCTATTCTTCAATGATTATATCTTTTTTTTTCTCCTCAATATCGAATGTTTTTCATGTCTCCTTTGTTTTCATCACTTGTTATTCTATAGGCAGCTGGCTCATTCTTAGTTTTGATGACAAGGCAAAATGTTGGTGGATACGATTTTGCTGATTTGCCAGAATCTATTCCCATTGTGTCAGCACCTTTTCTAGGCTTCTTATGTTATAAACAAGAGAGAGAGAGAGAGAGAGAGAGAGAGAGA
>VCCN01007157.1:18185574-18198966 GCA_006491835.1 Architeuthis dux
TGTTCCATCTTCTTTTCTTAACACACTAAACACGGTTACGAATAGAACAGCTAGAACAGAAAGGCGAACAAATGCACTAAACAAGAACATTATACTCATTTCACCCATTTAGCTTTGTGATGTGCTAAGCTAAGCTTAGTAAATATAAAAAGGACAAGACTTTGAATTCTTCTCATGTTTTTGACTAATAGTGAATATGAATCCACATTATATAAATACTCTCCGACCTCTTTACATAATCCACAATTGTTTATACATTTTTGTCTTTTCTCTTTGGAAAACCATGACTAGCTTTACTGTCCTCCATTTCCAGTTAAAACTCTTACCATGACATACCAATCAAAAAGAAATAATACAATGATCTGCATCTAATTCAACTTGGGGCCCTGGCACATTTGAAGGGGGCCATAGACTGAAATAATAATAAATGAATTTGTCTATCTGTTTGTGTTGTATCCCTGTTTGACAGAGAGCCCTGGAACCTGAGAAGGTTCAGATTGGCAGTTCTAATTGAAACCATTTGACATCACATCACTTGCTACCAAGAAAGGCTTTCAGATTCCAAATACCTTGACTCTGTAAAGTTTGATTCTGCAATTTCTGAGCTCTTTTCGCCATAGCCAAACGTCTGTTTCTTTCAATTTTTTCTTTCAGCTCATCACTGAGAACCTGAAAATAGCAAGCAAAATAGAGTTTTACAATTATAAACACGATGCATCTCTTGCAGAGGACCTATACTGGCAACTCCCTAAGCAGAGATATGCTGTAAGTATTAGACTTTAAACACACACCAACAATTCAACTCCACAACAAGAAGTAGCACCATAGAGAATGTGACAATGTTCGATGCCATCAAAAGAGACAACAGTTTCTGATTAGGCTAATGTAATGCAACAATTTTCACAATATTATTTTATTTCAATGAATTTATTCTGTTTTTATCTAAGTGTGCAGGTAAAAATCTTTTGAAAATTGATGTTTCTTGACAGTGTCTTTCAGAAGTCTGTCAAGTTATATTAAAAGAAATTTCAGTTGATAATCTCTTATAAGAACAAAATAAAAATATATCCACACATTCTCAACAAGTTCAGCATTTTTCTTTTTGCTAACTCACTAAATTATTGCTAAACTGTCAATCACAATTGATCTGTACTTCTGGATTTTTATTCAAAGCTTAATCGTCTAAGCTATTTCATAACAAGGCATCATAATATTTTGTAAAAGCACTCTTTGGATATAGAACTTGTGAGGTTTGTCTAAATTTCTGTGATACAGAATTATTATTATTATTATTATACACTGATTTACTCTGACTAGTGTCCTATGGGACACATGGCCTAGTGGATAAAGCATTGGTTAAGCATCTAGTAACCTGGTGGTTGTTAGTTCAATCACTGGATTGGATAATGCAAAAACGTCATATACTCTGGTTCAGTGGAAGAGGCAAACGAAGGAAATCACAAAAACAAATAAAAACTGGCATTCCAAGGGAAATTATGAATTACTGCCACCCATATATGCTGTGTTGGGGGTGATCAATTAAAAAGTTGGACTGTGATCACTAGAAAATTTCTGAATTTTCAAAAAACAAGCAAAACAAACTAGTGACCAATTTAGCATAAGTTTACATTGAAAATTGAACCCCTCACTAAAACCCTATTTTCCCTACTTATTGACAGAGTGCATGTACAAAATTTCAAGTTTCTACTATGCACGGTTAGGGCTGGGTGAAGTCCAACTCTACTTGGGGTGGTTAAAAAAACAAAAAAAACAAAGAAAATGAGGGGAGTGTATGCAAAATTTCAAGTTTCTACTATGAACGGTTAGGGCTGGGAAAATTCTGGATACATAGATAGATATAAATGTGTGAACACATGAATAACAAACCTTTGGTAGCAGTGATTAACTAACTAGGAAGAATTAACTGATACATGATACTGATACAAGATATTGTCTAGCATGGACATTGGAATGAGAACAATAAAGAGTTCAATTCAAAATACAACATTTCCAAAAGGTTACCAACTACCACAGACACCTGAAGAAAGTCAGAAGGTACAACAGCTGAAACGTTGTGATTATAAAAACCAAGAGTAAATCAGTTTATAAGAACTTGTGAGGTTTGGCAGAGTTATCAGTGGTTTATAAATGTTCAAAGAAATTAATCCATTTGGTTTTCCAAACTAAACTTTTTGAGTAATGATGAAAAGTATAAAAACAGACGTGTTTGAAAAATATGACTCACTGTTTTTGGTTTGCTACAAGAGTTCGGCGGCTGCGATGGTGGTGGAAGGCCATAAGATATTTGGGAATTGGGAGGTGACATCAACTGCGAAGATGTAGACGTCTGCATCATTTCATCAAATGCATTTTCTGCTTCATTAATTTGATCCTACAAAAATGCATAAATTAATAACAGACATTTGTACTAAACAATAATTATAGTCCATGAAAATAAATCAAAGGAAAAATATATTATTTTAAAGAAAATGCTTTCGCCTATACTGTGTTAATAATGAAGCACAAATAAAATAAATAAAAACAACAACTATTTCCATACAAACATTTAACGTTTCGCACACTCGATGTTAAAAACAGTGCACAAATAAAAACAATTTAACAATTAAATTTATTCAAATCTATTACAATCTTTTTTCTTTCAAGGGAGAGATAACCGTTCATTTTAAAAACAGCAGTTATCTCCATTTTACACGCGTATTTTGGAGTCTATCCCCCCCATAACAAGGGAACTAATCATGTTTTTGAAATCTGCCTCAATATGACTTATAGTGTTACGGCTTAATTACACAAATTATTATTTATTATATAGATGACTTTTCAATCCTGTTGCTACAAGAGACTGAAAATAAAAACATTTACATTGTCTTCTGAAACTATATCAGAACAAAGTAAATATTCAAGAACTTAGTGTGCATATTTAATGATATTTTACTTTGCAAATTTTGGAGTTTCCGCAGCTTAACGTGTAGAAAGGATTTAGGAAGGACATCATTCTCTAATGAAAGCTTCATACATTTAACCTATGAAAATTAAATATTTGTATTATATCTGCTGTTTTCCTTGTTGCTTATATTATATCAACATAATCCTGACTGGCTGATTGTTTATATACTTGCAACCTTGTTGTTCTCTGGTCGCACTAAATAACAAAGAACTTCTGGTTACTTGAACTGTAACTCCAGTTCACTATGTGTCACTCATGAACAACTTCACTCTTGCCAATGTTCACAACAACTTTGACCGTTGCTTCCAAAAAGAGGCTCTTCTCAAAATGTGACTTCGCACAAAAGTGAGACTTGAAACTCAAGGGTCATCAACTACTGGGCTGTACTCCTCCATTTATACCCTTGGCACTACGCTGATTAAAAATTAGTAGGAGGTGACGTCACAGTACCTAACTATTTTCAAACTGAAATTTCACTTTTTTTAGCAGTGAAATGTCTATTATTTCAGTTCTCATATACAGTATGTCAGGTTTTATTATGCAAGTCAATGTTTTCACAATAAAATTGGTATTAACCAACCAATATTGGTAAAATGTTCAGGATATATTTAATGATAAATTTACCATACTGAAATGTACATGGTATACTTATACAAATATATCCTGAAAATTTTACTAACATCGATTGGTTAATACCAATTCTATTGTGAAAACATTGACTTGCATAATAAATTCTGATATACTGTATGTAACCTGTCCATCAAATAATTAAATGAAACTAATCAAATAAACATAACACATGAAATCACTTCTTTTCAATTTAGAAAATTATTAATTATGTAGAATAAAAGAAACATTCCAGGCATTTTCTAGATCAGAAATGTAATAAAAATTCAAGTCATGTTTGGCTATAAAATAAACAAGTAGATATTTGGAGAAAAAAAACAAAACAAAACTTTGAAATAAAAACTTCAAAATAAATAATCTTACCAAGTCTGTATTTCTAACCACTTCTCCTTCTTCTTCTTCTGGCTTTGAAACAAAATCTTCATCCAGCAAAGGCATGTCCAATCGGATCTTTTTAATACATGTCTGTGAAAGAAAAAGGAAATTTTAAAATCTTCCATAAACTGGTTCTGAGTTTTATATTTAGCAAACCTTTTATATCTATTATAATTTACTAGTACCAGTGTCATAAAAAAATGACTACTGTTTTGTTAATTATGAGGATTAATCATAAATAGTTTCATTTTCAACAAACAAAATAGTCTTGCCTGCCCCTTTCCACCTTTACATTAGGTGGGTTGGGGGTTGCCATGCTGATAGAGGGGCCGTGTGCATCAGTGATTGGCTGGAGAGAGGAAGGGAAGAAGTAGAATGTGGGGAAATTTAAATTAAAATGTCATACTCCCTTTTCCCTGTGATAGACGGACCAACTAAACAAGCAACCAACACACACTGTATTATATGTTAGATTGTTTAATGCAAATATACAATTATAATTTATTACTATAACTTATTATTTAATGCATATAATTTATTATGATAAATATTACTATAAGATGTATTATTATTTAATACATATACAGGGTGTCCCATATATAAGTCCCTTTTTCCAGTTGTAAGGGCAATAATAAGTATAAACTGTCTCAGAGTTATTTCCCTTGAACTTGTTCACACGATTTCTGAGCCATTTGATAAACAATTATTTTGCAATAAAAATCAAATCTGCTGCCATTAGCTTGTGGATTTGCCACTAGAGTTCTTCAATTCGGTATCAAACAAGGGTTTATAAACTGACTCGTTAAACCGATTATGAAAAAAACCTAACTGTGATTTGAAACCAAATCAACAAACTCTAAATTAGATAACATTTGATGTTTATTTTAGCATAAAATTAGACATGTATTTTTAAAATTTTTTTCTGAATCTTATTTATTTTTAATACAACCAATTAAAAAGCATAAGCAAACACAAATAATTTTCATTTATTATAATATAATTTATATCATAGAAATTATATTAAAAATGGATCATGTTCACATCAGGCATCCTAAAAATTGTCGAATCTAAAAGGGACACCTTGCCTTGACACCTGTGACGTCACTGAAATGTCAACAGTGATACCAAGTTAAACAAATTCGACATGTTGATATCGAAGAAGAAACTAGCCTGAACTGGTGTCTCTAGTCTGTCTCTGAAATGTAAGAAGTTACTTACATTCGATAAAAAATAGGTTGTTTGGTATTTTTAAAACTAACAAATTTTCGAAGTTAAGATACTCTCTTCCGGAAAAATAAAAAGTATTTTTTATGCTTTCAATCCAACTATTCTTCGTAAAACTAGGTTTTGGCTTTTATAGCGATTATTAGAGTTTAAATTTTACAGTCAGTCAGGCAGTCAGTAACTGTCATTTTAGCATAATCGTTAGCGTATCTGACTGCCAGCTCCTGTGACACAGATTCAAACAACGTCAGGTCTTCGATGTTATTTTTATAAATTAGTTTTGTTCAACGTGACTCTTGGGAATTTATATAAGGAAATTATAAATATTAAGACCTTTAAAAATTAGTTTTTTTCTCACAGCTGACCGACAAATTCCCAGAGGTAACAAAAGTCTTATGGATTGAGAGCACAAAAACTTACTTGCAAAATATGTATACATATTTTGCAAGTAATTTTTTGAGCTCTCAATCCAAAATCGGTAAACTGCTCAAATTTATCATGTAATAGTATGAGAAAAAAGAAATTTTGTTTTCTTGCATTCTCTGTCGTCCTGCCATGTCCAGGTCCCAAGGTTGCCAGATTAAAGAGGTATTAACTGTATTACAACTATAATTTAACAGGATTTTTTTAATTCACAATAATAAAATTAGAATAAATTCATTTAATAAAATGAAAAAGTCTAATTTACTTATAGATGACAAAATTACAAATAAGATGTGAAAATTTATTAATTTTAGGTTCTTCAACAACTGAATATTTACTCTATCTTAAAAGAGAATCAAAACAAAATAAATTTAAAATAAAACTAACCTTTACTTCATTTTTTTTCCCAAGTTTCTCAATTGTCTGCAAACATTCATCAAATGTTCGCTTTGGGAAAAGCCGATGGGCCCAATGTTCTAAACCTTTTATCACTTTTTCCAAATCATGCGCCTACCAAACAAAAATGTCAAATAAATAAATTTAAATGTTCAATACATTTTCAACAAAAAATATCTCAAAAGTCTCTTGGTGGTACAGAATTTTAAATTAATTAGCAGATACATATTAAACATAATATTTATAATATATATATATTTGATACATATTAATTAAAATAGTTCCTAAAGCCTTTTCCATCAGACACTCTTCAGAGGATGAAACATCAAAAAGTGATCAAAAATAGTTGACTGTAAGAATCCGGATTCGATCATGACACCTTTGATTGTTGTTCTAAACCGAACACGTATCTTCATTGTTTTTACCAACAACTTCTAAACAATATTTTTTCAAATCTGGATTCTTACAGTCTACTATTTTTTATCACTTTCTGACATTTCATCCTCTAAAGAGTATCAGGGGAAATATGTTTAATAAATATTATAAATATATATAAATATTCTGTTTAATATGTATCCGCTAATTACGGAGATTTAAAAATTTATCAATTTGAGAACTTTTATTTCTCCAGATTTCAACAACATACATCTATTCTAAGCATTAAAACTATACATACTGAAACTAAAAAGCACATAGAGAGCACATACCTCTGCCAATGCCATTCACCAACTAAAAAAAATCAATACATATATAGCTATGACATGGGGTGGGCAAGCATATAAGTAATTTTCCATATTTTGGACTATTGTCTTGATATAAAAAAATATCTCTTATTCGAAAAAGAAAAAGATTACTGGATCCACCCCAAAAGTTAATCAACTCTTCCTTAGCCCATGGCCAACTCTTCCACGAGTTATCATTGAAATTCATTGAGAACTTTTGGTGATATTGTGTAGATAATCATGAGTGAATATATATGAATAAAGGGGGAAAAAAAGAAGAAATCTTTCAATTGAAAAATAATTCCTGGATCCGCCTCAAAATATAATCAATCCATTTTATCCCATGACCAACCCTTCCTTAAAATATCATTGAAATTGATTGAGAACTTCCAGAGATATTGCGTGTACAAACATGAGTGAATACATATACCTCTTTGAACTTCATTAACAGATGTAATTATATTGTTTAATTTTAATCCAACTTTTCTGTTGCAGATGACATGATTTTTGCAACTTATATAATACAGTTCTTAATAAAAACATCTACATATGTTAACAGAAAGCTTGAATTTCAATTTCTATGAGTTTTTAAAAAGTTACTTACTTCATATCCTTTTCCTTTGAATTTTACGTTCTCAAATAGTTTTGGTAGAATTGCAATTCCCCTCTGACCTGCCAATCTGCACAAGATATAAAATTGATATTTTAAGTTAAAAAAAAAAAGAAAAAAGAAGAATATAGCATTTGTAGTGATCTCTTCTGGGCCAAGCATTTGGAGATCCTGGGATGCCTAAGTTAACAGAATCCCCCTCTTGGCCTCTCTGATGTAGCCCAAAGGAAAGTGAAGTTATACGTTTGGCATCAGCTTGGCTGCAGGAGCTGCCGGGAGGATGTCAATTTAGCATCCAACCAACTCCCTGGTTTAGAATCAGAGCTATTTGTCTCGTTGATTGATTGATTGTTTTGTTTTGTTTAATGGCACATCGACCTTTGCTGGGTTATTTAGTGGCAAATTCAGTTTCTTCTTAAGTACACAATTTATGTAGACAAACTATTGCAAACAAATTATTGTAGGCACATTTTTGTAGACAGTTTGTTGTCAAGGTATATATATCGAATCTGGTTTTTATATTTTTGAGTATAGTTTCACTTCCCTCGGTAAGGATAGGATGTTGTGTATATCAACATTCTCGAATAGGTCTTTCATATTGTTTGCTTTGTAAAAGTGCTGTCTGGTGAAAGCGAGGTCACCACGTTCAATTAGAATGTGCTTTACAGTGAATAGTGTTTGGCACGCTGTACACTTTGGTTGTTCCTCTTGTTTAAGTATGAAAGAGTGAGTAATTCTTGAGTGGCCAATGCACAATCTGGACACAGTGACCTGTTCTTTTCGGGTCCTAAACTGGTTGCTAACTATTGCCCATAGCTGGGGGCAGAAGAGATGGATTCCTGCCTGTCCCAAGGGCATTAGTGCGAAGTGAGAGCGCAACTGTCTCAGTTGGAATTTGAACTTGGTTTGCTGATTCCATTCTTTGTGCTGTTAACTGTTAGGCCACCTGCACCTCCATTACTAAACAATATGTTATAGATATTTACTAAGTGAAGGTTAGTTCAATAAAAGGACATGAGAAGAATGTGTTGTGCCAATCTTCCAAGTGGGGAGGGCCTGTTTGAACTGACCCCCAGGTGTTCACTACACAATGGAATATTAGCAAACCCACTGGACTTTTTAGTTTTGTTATTTGGGAGGAATTACAGCTATCCCTTGCCATTCGCAAGAGTTATGGCCGTCAAGGGGTGTAAATGCGCTAAATCCGCGAATAATTTTTGTTGTCCCCAAAAACCATAAATCTTGTACCATAAACCTTTGATAAACAAACTTTCATTCAAAATTGAATACACAGCGAAAACTTCATTGAAAATCGGCCCATTAATATATTTTTGGTGAAATTTTAAAATGTGTGTGTGCAAATTGGGCTAAATTTTCCTAATGCAAATTCTCATGTTTAACCGGTTTGTGAGTGTAAACAATTTTTCAACCACGATTGTCTCTGGGTTTATATTGTCTACACAAATAATTTTTAGTTGATAATTTTCTACAATCTTTTTTCTTATTAATAACACAAAGAATATTATAATAAAATTGATAGGTTACAAGTTTCAGATGTTTTTATCAGCACATATCGCTCTTTGTCAAAAGTCAATGGTAGTTGCTATATTATAAATATTGATGCATTTATGATTTCTTAAACTTGTTATGTTTTGTTTATATTGTACAGCGTATTTTCTATGGTGCATTTTTTCATGGTATGCAGCAAAACCCATTAAATTATTCATGACTGAACTGCAAATTATCGAAACGGCAAGGGATAACTGTAATTTGATTTTCTCTTAACTATTTATACTATTATTTTTACCCTTTTGTGTGAATTTCATTTTTTTTTAAATAAACTAGAGCAGTGTGTACATAGAGTGTTTAAGCTGGTATAAGGCTTGTTAACACATTTATCCAGAAGAAACAATTTGAAGCCAAAGCTATCATTTTTGTCAAATCCCTATAAACAGGACATAAATAGCAAAAGTTAATAAAATACTTAAATTTGAGGCTTGAAATGTAAAAGCCTTTGTTCAGAAAAAAACTTCATGTAACAAATGCAAAGATTGATTAGAAAATTACCTTTGAGGGTCAAGTTTTGGTTGAGGATTTCTCACAACTTTTTTAGCAGCTCCTTTAGCAAGTTTGGCACTTGTGTTGGCATCAAAAGTGTTTTCTTTAAAAAAATTAAAAAAAGATCAAAAAGGATTAGCATAGTATCCAGCAAAAATGACAGGATTATTTACATTTTATTTACTAAATTATATATATGAATGAATGAATGAATGACAGAGATTGGGACGGGTTTTCCACGTCTTTATCCAGGTCCTAGGTCGGTGGGGCCTGAATGTGAAAAATCCGTAGTCTGCACAATGGAGTTTTAAGGTAAAGTGCAACGTGTGTGCGGTCAACCCCACCGTTTAAACCTTTGGTTTGCATGATATGGTCGACCGTAGTGGCACAGATTGTCCTTAGATTGTAGGTTTGCCAGGAGAAGGAAACTCCTGACAGATGTGAGCTAGCTATGGGGGTCTGCCGCCCCTTTGTGAGAGTGTTCAGACGGTATGGCTTACCTGCGTGTTGAAACACAGGATGTGAACACTATGGCTGCCTGAGCAGATATATAGATATATATATATATAAATAACTGGCTTGTGAACGAGGATTTTGGGGATGGTTTTCCACAGCATTAGGAGCATAGACGGCAGGGCCTATGTGCAGAGTAACCCTCCAGCCTGAGCAATGTAGTTTTAAGGTGAAGTGCGACTTGCTCAAGGTCGACCCCACCCTTTAAACCAAGGGTTTGCATTCTATGGACCATCAGAGTGGCGCGGATAGGAGCAGGGCCCATAGGTCGTAGGTTTGACAGGAGTGTCCTTCTCCTGACAGATGCCCACGCTAGCTATGGGGGTATGCGGGGAAAGTTCCAACAGTAAAGCTGAACTGTGGTTAGACCACAGGACGTGAACAAGTGGGGAGTTCAATTTTCAATGTAAGCTTATGCTAAATTGGTCACTAGTTTGTGCCTGCTTGTTTTTTTTGAAAATTCAGACATTTTTTAGTGATCACAGCCCAATTTTTTAATTGATCACCACCAACACAGCATATATTTCCCTTGGGTTGCTATAATTATTATTATTATTAATAAAGCTGCTAGAAATGGTTAAATCAAAACTCATTAATTACTACATTGTTTTATGTAAATAACCTTTTGAGCACAGGTGGCAAAACATGTGCACTCGCACAGCTTACTATGGTCTGAAGGTGACAAGTTTAGAGAATATGCCACAAGTGGAAGAACTTCTCATCCCAACTCCATGATTGTTTGCGGCATCACATTTGAAACAAGCAGCAAAATCACCAACCAAAAAGTCAACTTCCTTGACCCCAAAAGGTCTTTTCTCTTCCAACTCATTACTCAAATGAGTCAATTGCTCATCGTAACATTGCACAGTAATAACTTGTCAAGGTTCCAGCAATTCATAATAAGGAATTCCTTTTTGAATTCCACTAAACACATAAGTAAACCCCCACCACCCACCCCCGTTCTTTGTTTTGGATTGTTGCAATAAATCCATTTTTATCGCCAGTGACACTCAGAAAAAGACAATTGTTTAAACGCTGACCGATGTTGGTTTCCTTAATTCATGTGAATCCCATTTAATCAATTCTCTTTCTTGAGAATTGACTGATTGCACATTGTAATGAAGAGCTGGGTAAACTTCAAAGACACTTCTAACATTTCCCTAACATTGTGCAAACAATGGTGCTGGGATCTTTTGCATCAATCTGATTTCCTGACACAATGCCACAATAGAGGGGCATCTAATGAGGATTGAAATCACTACACTAGCAGTCGGTGGGGTGAGCTTGTTAACCATTACGTTACGGTAGGCCCTTTTAGGATGCTTAATAATCCTTACCGTCATCTGGGTTCTCCGTGGATTCAAAAGGATTTTGTTCAGCACCAATATCTTCTCTATTGTTGTCTTCTTCAGCACCAAATATATCGTCCATTTCCAAACCAATGGATTCCATTTTGGCAGCTTAAATTAACTCAGAGAAGAAAGAGTACAATACTAAAAAATAAAAAGAAGAAATAAAATTAATGATTTTATGAAGGAGTATTTTTATTTTATTTATACATATTTTATTTTTGTTTAACCATTAAAAGTAACAACTTTTTTTTTCCATTAGTGGGGGAATAACCCCTAGGAAAATCACCTCACAGTAAAAGATAAAACAAAATCTTTTTAGAGTTTTTAATAGTTAACATTATGAAATGTAATTTACCTGATAAAGAATAAACTAAATTGGACATCCCGGAATTCAGTCACATTTAAATCTAAAAACATCTAGAATCTAGGGAAGTTTCGCGTCTTAAATAATCGCGCTTGTTGTGAAGACATTACAAACACAAATGAAGAATTATAATATATATTAAATCTATAAAAATCTATACACGAGTACAGATAATACGACACAAATAAAGAATTTAATAATACAGTGTTTACTCACCTCAGTTGAAGTCATTTCTGAATTTAAATGTTTCTAATTTTATATTAGGGAAATTGGTGGAGCGTAAATTTACAAAAGTGCCAAAGGTCTAGAATAAAACCAGCCCTAAAACACAAATATTCATTAATTAAATTATGTTTTGATCAGCACTTTTTTAACCCCTGATAAATTCGTGATGGGCAAAAACTTTAAACAAAATCTGTTTTATTTTCTACTATGTAGGGTTTTTGTCCGGCAGGGTGGGGGTTCTGTCCTGGGGGATATTATCGGGTGGGGTTTTTGTCCGTATCCCGTGCACACCCACGATACAATAGTAAAAGTACAAATTGTCAGCATCTCTTAAGACACAAACTTACCTTAAGTCACATTTATTTTTATTTGAAACGCTTCAGAATATTATTTATTTTTGAATTCTTGCAGTATCCCGCGTTAAATTACCAAATTATTTTTGTCAAAAAACTATTTTTAAAATTATTTATAACACCAACTAACATTGACACAGAATATTACAAATAAAATTGTAATAATGATGCACCCAGAATAAAAACTTTTTCTAAACCCGTACCGTAATTGTCGCTATATCAATTTGAGCAGAATCCAATGTAACACTAACAGAAGCTTTTAAACCTTAAAAAAGTAATTAGAACATAGTGAAAAAAAGTATACAAATTTAATTATATACAAGAAGAAAGCATACATAATTTTAGAGAAACGTTAAGATGAGAATTAACACGATCTTTCGAAAAATATGGACATCTTTACTTTATGTAAACTTAGGATCCACAGAAGGATCGCGTCAAAGCAAAGTTATGTATCAACAAATATTAGCAACAAAAAGTGCTGACATAAACCCTCTATTTTCTTAAAAGAAATCATTTTAAAAAGTTAAACGTCGAAACGGTGTTCAATAAACAAGCACAGATAAATACAGAACATAATTAATAAGAAAAAAAGTTGAGTATGTTGAGAATTGAATAGATAAAACTAACTTTGTTCTGTTGATGATCCCAAATTAACTTTTCTTCTCCCACAGATGTTCATACGACGAAGGCATAAAAATGCTTGTTTCGCGGCAAAATTTTGAAAGCGGTGTTCAGAGTTCTCTCCCTTGACATTTTATTCCAAGCAGACTAACTTCATGAGAAATACTAATCTATTAATTAGTGGTAGTCATTAACAAGCCTAATTTTATTTTACAAGAGTATAATTTACTTTAACCGTGACATTTCCATTTATTTTCCGCCTGAACTTTCCTAGTTTTGTAGTTCTAGAGATCGCAGCTTTAAAAGAGAAAGTTAGAAATTAATTTAAAGTAAAAAAATGTAACTAAAAGTTGAAACACCGAAATTCTTTTTGAAATTTACAATACTTCACTATTTGAAGCAGCTGCGATCGAGAAAAGTACAACCAAGTACAATCAATGATGTGTCCACCATCCTTATGTCCATATTTCAAAGTGATTCTAAATGAGGTACACATTTGAACATTTATTTGAGTGTGAAAATAATTATACAATTTGTATATACAAGCACACATCATAACAATCA
>VCCN01007157.1:18200525-18219100 GCA_006491835.1 Architeuthis dux
ATTATTAAATATATCTGACTCCATTTAAAGTTAGTTTATGAATGTAAACAAATGAACGTAGCGTAGTAATATATAGATAGCCGTAGTAGTAACGGTAAGCTAATGGTAGTAGCGATAGTAATAGTAGTAAGTAAGCTAGAGTAGCAGTAGTAATAATAGTCCTAAGTGCCTGAATGCTGTAAGTAAGCTTGTTGATATTAGAGTGGAAGAAAGCGTAATGTTAGCGATATGCACTTTATTTCTCTGCATGTTTCTGCAGTAGTAAAAGGAATGAAATGCATGGAGAAGATGTACATTGTAATCGTGCAATGAAATAAAGATGCATGCAAATAATAACTGCAAATACTTTGTAACAATAATAAGAAGTATATTTTTTACAGAAGGCATAACAATAAGGAAATGCTCAGCTGTAGAGAATGAAGGAGAAATGCTTGTAAAGAGTTCGTTTTCTACTTAAAGAGTCCTTCGTTGTTAGAGAGAGAGAGAGAGAGAGAGAGAGAGTGTGTGTGTGTGTGTGCGCGCGCGCGCGCGTGTGTGTCTGTGTGTACGTACGTACGTAATCAGAGAGGCGCGTCTCCGTGTAAAGGGTGGATCCGTCATGGATTTGTCAGAAGTCAAATCTAGACTGAACAAAGAATGAAGAATAGCTAGTCTTCTTATAGGAAGATGCGAGTGGCTGGTCGAAATGTCGTCCATTGGAATGGATTTCGTCAAAATATAAGGTGACAAAGATACAAGGGTTTGCTAGACTTGGTGTCTGCAAAGGGTATCATGTTTCAAGTCAAGTGCCTTGTTTCCATGTTCTGGTTATCTGAGAGTGGTACTCGGAAAGATTAACTTTAGTTCTCGGAATAAAAACATGGGTGTTCTAAAGATGTGTGTCAAGTGGTTTCATGATGACCGGATTGTGTGAGTTCAAAAATACATGTGTGCCCGTTAAATAATTTTACTTATTTAATTCAGTTGTACATCAACAAATGTTTTTTTATCACAATCCCAAGTCTGCAATACATTTTAATAACAAATTGTTTTTTAAATCAGCTACGAAGAAAGGATATTTTATTATTTAAAATCCCAGTGTGATTTGTATATTGTATATATGTTGTAATTCGAATTATTACGTCCCATTGTTTACAACTTTTCAAAGATAAAATTCCTCGATTCTATACATTAGACACGAACAATTTTTATGGCGAACAAACTCACGCTTTGAGCAAAGATAAAATCTCTTTGAAGAAGACTGCCCACCCCCCTCCATTCATACACCACGAAAGTATCGACTTCGTCTGTTCTCATCTCTTCACCTGGGAAGTTGTGAACTCCTTCAGATCTATCAGAACTTTAAACCTTCTCCAACGTTTCCCCAGGAGATTGTCCACAACTCGTTCGAAAGATCTCCATCTTTCTCCGAACTTCGAAACACTACAATATACTTGTATACAACGACTTTCTAATATAAATTAGAAAGGCAAACATTTAAGAACTGTGAATAACACCTTTCTGGTCAGCGTGGTCAGTTGCTCGATGACGGCGGTCATGTGAACGGGGGCACCGGCACCGACCCTTTTGGCATAGTAGTCTTTATGCAGAAGACGGTGGATGGGGAATTGAAGTCCGGCACGGGATGAGCGGGTCTTGCTCTTTCCCTTAACTTTTCCTCCTTTGCCTCGTCCTGACATTTTGCTGTGTAGTTTGGAGTAGATGTAAAATCAGAATGAAATTTAGCAGTTCAGTCCCCAAAAGGGGGGAAGCCCCTTTTTTCAGGTCTTGTCAGCACGGCTGTCGATTGCGAAGAGAGAGGGAAAGGGATTTTGAAGTCCGCGGTCCCTTTTTTAAGCGCTTCTCATTGGTCTTGTCTCAACCAAAGTGTTCAGTTTTAACCCCTTTAATATATTTAGGTGTAAGAAGGGAATTTGAGGAGAAAGGGATGGTGATAATATTTCTAATAGAATTGATTAAATAAATATTCTCTTAATGACATCACGCGTTCTCTTCTGACATCATAGCAGCTGGTAAATAAATCACATAACCCCCTTCCTTTGCCTTTCGGTAATTTAACATATTGGAGACCGACTGACCGACCGAAACGCGTCTTATAGAGATGCGTAGACGCATCTAATAATACTATTAATTCAATAATTGAATAGAGTAGCAAAGTGTGACGTCATCAGCCGACTCCCGGTTCGAAAGGGAAAATCTTGCTTGTTTCTTTTCTTATTAATAACGCAAAGTCAAAGATTATTACAATAAAATTGACAGGTTACTAGTTTCTGGCATTCTTATCGACATGTGTCGCTTTGTTTTCAAAAGTCCGTTAGAGTAGCTATTGCTAGTGATCGAAGTTTCCAAGGGAAAACAAATAAAAAATCGATAAAATGACTAAAATCTATCAACAAACTGTGCGAAATTGCCGTCGAAATAAAAACAAAATAAAAAACAACGAAAAAAGAAACAAGCAAGATTTTCCCTATGCCAAAATAAAAAAAAACGATAGTAGAAAATGTATGTTTGGGACTGGATATTGGCTTATGACGCCTTTTCACAATTATTTTGGTACATAGTAAGAAACAAAAAGTCATAGGAAAACAGTGATGGAAAAAACCAGGATATTACTTATTTCATTAAAAATAATTCTTATTTTATTACTATAAATTAAATAAATTGAGATCTGACATGTTTTAATTCTATAAATTAATATATTACTTATTTTATAAAAAAGATTCCTGTTATGTTATGACTCCCTCCCCCCTTACAATCCAGAATAATACATAGACAGTTGCGCACACGCACACACCCACGCACCAAAAAAAAACAAACACATATGAGTTTTAAAAAGTATTAACATTAAACTGCACTCTGATGCCTTCAAAGATGTCTGAAAAAGACTTTTCATGATTTTGGGAGGGAATAGGAAATAAACTTTTTTGTTGTTCAAGTGTGAAAATAACTACTAAAAAAAAAACAACTGTAAAATAAACTGCAATGACACCAAATTTAAGTGTATTTATTTATTTACCAACCTCCCCACGAGGGTGAAATGTGGCACAAAAAAAGTCGAGTTTAAAGTTGGGGGGGGCCCTAATGAATACGTGTGGGTGGCTCCAGCAATTATTCAGTTCCCTCGGCACTTGGCTCTTAGGGATGCTTCAGGCAATGAACCTGACCCTACCCCTTTTTTTTTTAAGACCTTTTTTGGGGGTGGGGGCGACAGGGATATATAGGACCCCAAATTAAGAAAACTAATATTTATCTCCCCTGAATGTCACGCTCTCCAGCGTTTTGAAATCGGAGCTGTTTTGATTTTTTTCTCACCTTTTCTTCGTGGAGAAATGTTTTCCGATTACAAATTATGAAAAATGAAATGATGCTTTAAATTCCAACTTAAATTCTTCTTAAAATTGAATTTAAGGACGGTAAGAACTGTGTCATTTATGCCTAATTTTGTGTGTTTTAATGTAACATTCTTAATTGAAGGTCTGTGTAGTTATGACTTACTGCTTTTTTTTTTTTTTTTAAAGCTGTCTGTAAAAAATGTGACAATACATAGTTGAAATTGTTTTTAGGTTTCGTTTAGGCCATCATAATTCAGAATTTAAAAATATTTCCTTGTTGAAGGTGAGAGATTTTGCTACACGGATTTATAGAATTGTTATGGCTTTTTTTCTCTCTCTTTGATCTGCAATATCATCAAAAAATATTCCTAGTTGAATCCCAGAGATGTTGAAACGTGAAAAGGGTTGAGATAACCTGAAACGACGACGGCTAATTTTGTACGGAAAAAAAAACATTTTTGTTTTGTAATTTGATGTGTTTTCAATCAATGAAAGATTCGTTTCTTCCGGAAATTTGTTACTTTCGAAAAGAAATAACATTTTCAAAGTTTTAGGGCGGCGGGGGGTTCTATTTACAGTATAACTATAGTGCTAAACTGGACCCTTAATGTCCGTCCCTCGTTCGAAACTGCGGATGTAAAGTATTCAGTCACCAATTATTTGAGAAAATTAAAAAGAAATTTGCCGTTTTTGGGTTATCCGAATCTTAAACGAAAAATGCAGTTATTTTTTTTCTGTCAATTCGCGCATGGATGTTTTTTTAATGGATTGGTGATGTGGATGATCTGTTTCTTTTTTAAAAAACATTTCCCCATTTTTTTTTTATTTTATTCAGCAAAAACAAATAAAAGCCAAAGTTCTCTTTGGACGGATTTATTTTTCAATTGATAGATTAAAACAACAAAAGATAACTTACGAGATTTATTTTTAATGCATGATGCAAGGTTAAAATTAACTTACTTTTCTTATTAAAAAAAAAAAAAACGGCAATCTTTGGATTTGGATGCATCCGAGTTTTAACCATTGACAAAATTGACTATGGATGCACAAAAAGGCATAATGGATAAATGAAATCAATGACGGGATTAAAGTTTACAGCGAGAAAGATGAAAGTTTTCAAAGAAAAACACGCATGTATTTTGATGGAATTATTAGGACAAAAATAATGAGTTTTTTTTGTTGTTTTTTTTGGTAATAAATAATATAAATGAATACAAAACAAATATTAAATTAAATAGTTTCAATGTTTAATCAGTTGCAATCAATCAATTCTGTTTGTTTTTTGTTCATCCGTAGTCGATTTCGTCAATGCTAAAAATTCGCACGCGCCCACAAATCCAAACGATTGCCTAATTAACAACACAACAAGAATGGTGATTTGGCTAGAAAATAGATTCTACGGATCCTTGAAACTATAAAAAGGATTCTTTTTATTAAAAAAAAGTGTTCATTTTTATGTTCTGTAAAATAACAAAGTGCTTATGAATATTTTTGTAATAATAATTTATTTTCAAATTAGAAAAGAATAAATCGCTTTCTTTCTAAAGCAATTTCGTTTTATGTCCGTAAAATCAAAAAACTATAGGGATCAATTCCCACTTGGTGAAATGTATTTGAAAAAATGGTTTTAATTATTAATTTCTGTGTTTTAGTTTTTTTTTCATTACGCAAGCACACGTAGGTCGTCGTGGCGCTCCAACTTTTATTAGTACTAATTCCAGCAGATCTTCTGACCCAGCATAATTATTTTCGGGAATATATATATATACATTGTGTGACTGTTGACATTGAACCTTACAAGACAGTATTTGTTTGGAAGAGGTTCGTTTGCTCCATTCACATTTTGATAGGGAGATAACTTCAGCAAGACACGCTTATTTAAGCTGCTGCTAACCTATTCCGGACATTTACAGTTCCATTTAATTTGGGGTTGCAATTAACAACAAAAAAAGATTAAATATTTTCTTTACATTTATTTAAACACTAAAATAAAATGAATATACATTTGAAACTGCGTAATAACAAAAACAAAATGATTAAATATTTTTCCTTGTTATTTCTAAGAGTATTTCTCCAGATGAATTCATGTAAATAAATGAGAAGTAAACATTATATTAGATGTCTAATTTGGCTTTAAGCACAATTACGCTTTAAGCACAATTAACAATTCTATATTATTTCCTTATCGTTTGGGGCTACGAAATTACGATGTACAGTGTCTCTGGTTACCTCCCTTTTAAATTTTGAACGGCCCCCAGTATGCGAACCTATTCCAAACAATTACCACAAGGATCTTTTTCGCAGAGTTTTGCTAACAATTTGTTTATGAAATTCATTCATTGGATTAGATACTATTACCCACTGTAAACAATTTATAATTGTCAATAAATGCATTTTTGTAATTTGTTACCCTTATAACGTATTTCATTCTTTGGGTATTAATATTGGTGGGCTGATGTAGACTGCAAGCAATCCGTTGTACTTTACCTCTGCTAACGAAGTTGGAAGAAGTACAAGTATTCACGCGTGTGTGTCCACAGTATCTTCGAAAGTTCTCAATGACATTCTGTGGAAGGGTGGGCCATTGGCTAAGGAATAGCGAGCACCACAGACTTATTGACAATAAAGCGACATATCCGTAAAAATGCGCGAAACTTGTAACGTCTTAATTTTATAGTAATAGTATTTGTCATTGGTAAGAAGACAGATTGGAGAAAATTTTCAAATAAAATTTATTTGTGTAAACAATATAAAACCAGGGATATTTGTGTTTGAAAACTTGTTTACACTTAGTGAACCAGTGTACTGTAAGTTTCTAGTATTTTTATTGACACAGGTCACTTTATTGTCAAAAGTCTGTGGTGCACCCTTCTAAGGCAGAATTGATTATATTTTGGGGTGGATCAAGGAATTTCTGTACAGTTACCTCCCCTGATAAACTGATTTTCATTCAGTTTTTATGACAATGGCATTAGCAGAGATATGTGCTGAGTGCTGTCTAGTTCACCAAATGGGAGTCGCTTCCCCTTATTTTTTGAGTTTACTGATATAAAATGATAAAAAAAAAAATCATGGTGTTGTTTAAAAATTCCTTTGATGTGTTGAATATTTGATCTACTGTAGCAGTATGGTGAAAGCCGATAACAAGAGTGTTTAGCGTGTGTGAGCCCCCAGCAGAATTTAATCTGCCTAGCAACAGGAATTTTTGGGTGGCCAATATCTATGGGAAATTTGGCCCTAATCTGACAGGAGAATGAAGAGGGAAATCCAATAAATTCAATGATTCACAGCCAGTTAGCAGCCACAGGGCTAGAGTGAGTGAGATAAAAGAGATTTTAGCTGACATAGTCGCAGGAACAGTGGGGACACATAAAGATGCCGTCAGGGAAGAAGCAGAAGTGATTGGCAGAAAGATTTTCATCCGATGAATTAAGCTAAAACTTGCACACATTTGTGCAACTAAACTGCCTCACGCCTTGTAAACAAGAAGGGGTCCCACTTACAAGAATCGAAAGAATAAAGGCGAGGTGTTCTCCTGAAGAATGATGGCAACACACAAAGTGTGTGTATGTTAGGGAACAAGTTTCGGCATCATGGTGTGGGTATATCTTTTGTTCAACAGATGTACTTTTCGGTTGTTAGGTGCATTGTCGTGGTACTGACCTTCGCTTCATCTCCCTCTCCTTTGTTTAACCCTCCTCTCTGTTTCAAAGCTGTACCTGCATTCCCAGGAACAATGATAACAATGCAACACCACTTATCAGATATACAATTTTTTTTTATTCAAATGGTTCTCCGGACAATTGAACTCCTTCTTGTTGTTTGTGTTGTAAACACGTTTCGGCTGCTCCATTCTTTGGCCTTCTTCAGGTGTAAAATCCGAGTGTCCGAAGAACCCTTTGAATATTAATGACCCATCTCAAAACTATACAAAATATCAATATTTTTTTTATTAAGTATTTCAATTCAAAGATGCATTTGAATGAAAGATACATATGAAAATGCCCTTTGCTAGAAGACATATTTAAAAGTCTATAAATGATAATACTATATAATATTTTGTTTTATGCTATATGAATCATTACTTTTGAAATTGCTAAATAAAAATAGATATTGAGCCCTATTTAAAAATGTTTTTATGATGTCAGGGTTACATATGATTATTTCTTAATGCTTTTAGCTGTTGAGAAAATTATTACTTAATAATATTGAATCTGTTTGTCTGAACATTATCAGTATTGCAAATGAGGGTGGATCAATAAGTTTATAGCCTGATGCAGTTATTAGTTGAATTTTGATCTTGAAATTTTCATTATATAATGCTCGATCTATGTAATTACTAGAGAAGTGTTGGGTCAGGTGCATTGACAAAGAAGATTATTTTATTAATACCAGTAAGAAAAATGCATACCTGCACAATGTGTTAATATAATTGTAAAACTTAAAGAACACTGAACAAAAACTTTAACATAAAATAGACGAAAAAATATTAATGCAGTGGCTCAAAATAGCTATTTTAGTGGCATGCACTAAACATTTGTAAAATAAGATTGTTTAATTTTGCCATTGCATTAATATTTTGTCTATTTTATGTTAAAAAATATTCTTGTTCAGCGTTTGTTTTTTCCGATTTTGCTCAAGAAGAAAAAGATGTATATACTACATTTATGCACCCTCATGGGACAAAGAGAGTTTTACTGGCTATCTACACAAAACTGTTGCTGCCCAGCTAACAGGTGTGGCCCCTCAGCAATAGAGATGCCAATTTCTCTGCAATCAAAACTAAATATGCATTTTTGTTATAAATATTATCTTTAATATAATAATGACTAAAAGAAATTGGCAGTGGCTTATAAGCCACCATCGATCATGCAGGATTGCAAATAAAACAATTCCAATTTTGCAATGTCATTAGGCAAAGTTTCAATGCTGTATTAGAGCCAGTGATGGAAATGGGTTTTGGGAACTAGGTATATGGTAAGGCTGGATTTTAGGGACTAGGTATACAGTAGTCTCCATCAGTAGACATTGAACATACAAAAAACCTGGAAAATAAGAATTAGATATACGCCATACACCCGCCATCCATTTCTACCACTGAATAGAACATAAAGAGACCAAATTAAAAATCTAGCCCAAAGTATTTTAAACATTGCTCTTTTAGTGGTTTGTGTTAGAAAATGGTGCAGCTTGTTCCACATGTATATTTTTGCCTTTAAAAATGGTGTATTTTTGTTGTTTTTTTAATTCGGCCATATTTGAGACCTTATATCTCAGAATCCAGAAAAGCTATAAAGATCTAGATTGAGACATTTTGTAGTGCATTGACACTACATTCTCCTTGTCAGACAGAGTTCATGAGGTGGGCCAGGTCCTGAGTTATGATTACTGAAAAATTGCTTTCCGGAAATAACAATGAAATTTGGAGCCCATTTGACATTTTTTTTCTGAACAAAATGATATTTTCTAGAGCTAAGTTGATAATATTTCATAAATCTACATAAAAAGTTGACTCTGTTTACAAATTTTCAGCACAGTAGGAACAAAGTGTTCCTTATTCTTAGGTCCATAGTGACTGAATGAGTTAAGATATTGAGCTAAAGTTTTACAGGACTCCATTTCAGACCCAAAAGAACCTGTAACCAGAGTTAGTGCAAAATCAGAGATGGTCGAGTGAGGCACTTTTCCAAAATTGCTCCACTTGACACGGAATGACCCAACAGTAAATCTTTAGCAAAAACAAGGAGAAACTGAAAATTTGTTAAAACTTTGAGTCTGGCATTTTTCAGAGCAATTTTTGTAACTTGGTGTAATAAAAAAGTTACTCACAATAAAAGTCTCTACAAGATGTAGATTTGATTAAAATTGGTTGAGTTTTACAAAAGTTATTACAAAATTAAAATTGTAGCTATATGTAAAAACTCAACTTAATCATATTAAGGGAACATTGCTGTTGCGCGTTCCCTATTAGATGAAATATTGTATTAATTCTGACTACTTTTTACCTTCATCTTGATTTTTAGTTGTTTTTATCACAACTCAACTTGGACCGTCACCAAATAGCAGTGAGTAAACAGTGCAGATTGTAAATAAAGAGTAAGCTTACTCTTTATAGAGTGACGGTCCGAGTTGAGTTATACATTTTGAATATTATACCTTTTTTCAATGTGTATGTATTTTTTTTCTTTTTTTTTCCAGGTGTCATAATCTTATGTTAGCAGCAGCATTCCGCACCTTTGCATACAAGAATATCTACAATTCACATGTTTCATCTTGTCTTTCTGTCATTCCTAAAATCATCAAGTTAAGCAGACCCCCTTGGCCATTTGTTGTGTCCATTAAACATTCTCAAAAGTTGTTTTTTCCGGCTTTGTCCTGTTCTGTTACGCATCCATCAGTTGACATGGCTGAAAACAAGTTTATTATCGTCTATGCCAAAATGGGCACTTCCAGTTGCAAGAAATGTAAAACCAAAATTGAAAAGGCAGCATTGAGAATTGGCAAAGTTGTGGCTAATCCTTTTTCTGACGATGGGGGTGATATGAAATTATGGTTTCACCCCAGTTGTATCTTTGAAACATTTCTTCGTGCTAGAGCAACAACAAAAATTATCGAAGAAGCAGAGGATTTGGAAGGGTTTTGTGATCTGAAGCAGGAAGACAAAGATCAAGTAAATAATATCATTAAAGGTATGGAATTTCATTTATTATTATTTGGTTTGTTCCATTTGAATTGTGTTAATTTCGATAATTGGATACTCTGATTTAATGGATACATTATGGTCTTTGTGTATTTCATACAACTGAGTCAAAGTCTGTAACTCTGTTATATGAAAGTGATTGTGGCAAAATAAACCTCTGCTACTCTGTTGTGCTAGATGTTGTGCTGATCATTCTCTTGGAACACACTTTTTCCTGCGAAGGTGGTGGAATAAGGCTGGCTGGTGAAGGTATACTAAGGCTTTAGGTGGCAGTGAGGTGTGAGCACATTGAATTGGGATGCCGGGGTTTGCAGGATCTGCAGCAAGCAGGGTATCACAGGAGTCAATAAGTGAAGCGCCATCTAGTTAGCCACCAAAGCAGCAGAAATTGCTTCAAGATGGCTGTAGATCAGGAGAGGTAGTGCTAGCTGGCCACAAGCAGGGGCTTGATGAACCTCGGCTGGGTGAGGTTGTCTGATGTTGAAGACCCAAAACGTTCAATGACCCCAGGAGACATCATTGATATATCCAGGTGCATCACAAGGTGATGTATGTAGAAAAGCTTTTACTAGCAACTTTCTCTAGCTGGAAAAGTGTAATCCATTTTATCTATTTGTTTATTATTAATCTTTATAAGGCTTGAAATAGCTTATATTTGGTAGATTTTAAAAGAGGACGCAGATATCAAACTAAGAGCTGGCTAAAAATTAGGCATGGTCAAAAGATAATTAAACAAAAGTATTACCTAGCAACACAGGTAAACAGGTTTATTGTAACAATTGGTATAGTAGACACTCTCCTGTGGGGTTACTTAGTCAGTAGTGAGATACCATTGAGTGTACTGTGTGTCCATTGCATTCATAATGACCGAGCGAGTCATTCTTCATGTCTCGTGCTGGTTTATTTGGCAAAACTTTACATCAACCAGGTCTGCCTGCCCCCCTGTCCAGATTTGGCTCCCTGCGACTTCTGGCTTTTTCCAAAGAAATTTAAGACCATGGACGAGATTAAGGAGTATGTCACAAGGTAGCTGATGGCGATCCTGAAAGAGGAATTAGCAAACTGTTTTGGAAAGTGGAAGGGATAAGTGTGTGAGGTCCCAAGGATAGTACTTTGAAGGGGATTAAGGTGCTGTTACCCATGGTAGGCTATTGTTGATATTAAATGGCTGGATAGTTTCCAGACAGACCTTGTATGTTGCCAAGGAGGCCGACAGATTATTTTGGGGGTCACATACAAAAAGAATAAAAATTTTTATGGAAGTAGAATAAGAAAACAAGCTAGACAAAAATTTGATTGTTTTCTAATCTATTAAACTTTAAATTTCTTACAATATACTTATTCCTCACGCGCAGAAGGTCCTGGGTATGTGCGAATAGTGTGGAAAACTCTTCATTAGGACAAATTTTCCTGTGCACTCAGCAGCTAATTGAGTACACTCTAAGCTGTGTGATTAGGGTGGAAGTATCTCTTTCTTCTCAAGGGAGTTGTCTTAAAAACTTGTGGAATAAAGTCCTGGTCTCATTGTGTCTTAAGAGACGGGACACTTTACCCCTTTTTTTTAATACTTATTCTCATTTTTTCTTAGTCACAATCAGTAGCAAAAACAATCATATATTTTGTTTTTGAGTGGAAATTTATTGTCTAAATTTCTAATTAATACTCAATAAAATGTAAGTTTTGAATATTTGTTCATCAGTCATTCTATTTTCATTTGTAAGCCAATGGTAATGATAAGCATGATTTTGGTGGTGATTTTTCATTGTTTTATTTAAATTGTTGTTTTCCTCTCTTATTAGAGCTGTCATACTTATATTTTAGTGAATATTCTCATATTTATTTTCCTTCATTTTATAGATTTTTTTAACAATCCCCAAAATAAAAGGAAAAAGTCAGGATCACCAACTACCAGTAAGCCATCAAAGAAGGAAGAAAAAAAAAGTGTTGCTCCAGTTAAAAGTAAGAATTTGTCTTTTAGAGTTTTAGAATATTATACTGATATTGAAATCTATAGAAATTTCTAAAAAATAAAATTCATACAGTTTGAATATTCACTTATTTTTGTTATTAATGGTGAAGTTAAGCCTGGAACTATTATTTATATTATGTGTTGAATATTTTAGCATTATACCTATTTAAAAATGTATAAGAACTACAATTAAATGATCATTATTATTTTAAAATTTGTATGACTACTTTTTACCTAGAGATAAAAAGTCATACAAATTTAAAATAATAATGATTTATAATACTTCATCTAATAAAATCTTTTCCAAAAACCTGGAACAATGTAACTGCTTCAAAATGAATGTGTTTGAAACGCTAGCATAGTTTTTTAAAAAATAGTTAAATAATATAAAAAATATCAATCAAATTCACAAGTCAACAGCAACAAGAAAGCTTATCAGAAGTGGCATTGCACAGCATTCAGGAAAGGTAGAGCAATTTATATTTTGTTGACATATTCTGAAATATTTTTTTTTTTTTAATCTAAGCAAGTGATATGATTTTCCAACTTTAATCCATGGCTGTGAATGTGTATGTTTGGTTAAACAGTTTAATTTTTTAACTGGTTTTTACTTTGAGAGCAGATGCATCCAAGATGCAATGAATCACAAAAGTCATTTTTATAATGAATGAAGATCAGTTTTAAGTCTGTCATTTACATAAATGCCACAGGAAAGTAGAATGGTGATCTAAAAGTTTCCTATATTATTTAAAATAAAATTTATAAAACAGTTTTAAAATGTTAGGCACAGCTAAAGTTCAAAAAAACAAATTGAACAAAATTATTGATGGTGTTGCTTATTTCAATATGCATGACTTCATACATTCATGTCTTGTATGAGTAGTGAAACATTTTATTGTCATGTGGATTTTTATATGAAACAAATTGATGTGTGTGCTCGCACATTCTCATTTCTTGTGTATATATCAGAAAAGGTAGAGATTTAAGGCTGTGTTTTTCCATATCATCGACTGAGTAGAGATCATAACTAGCACACAAATGAAATTTCCTCAGATCTATTATATTTTACATACATAAACATGCAGATTTAGAATACTGATAGATTTTAGAACAATGTTGGATGGCATTACACTATTCAACTATGTAAACATTTTATGTATTAAAATCTAAAGGTTTTCTTTGAATTTTTCTCAGGTGAACCGAAACCTGCCCCAGATCCGCCACACAGATTAAAGGCAACAAGCAATGATGATGACGATTCAAAAGATTCAAAAGATCTGAAAGAAAGCAAGAAAAGTTCTTCCAGTAAAGACGACTTGTTCAGGTGTTTCCGCCAGTTGTGTGCCAAAATAGCAGATGAAAACAGTTACTTAGGCAAAACACAATTTGTTGCTGATTTTCTGAAAAAAGGAACATCAGGAGGTAAAGTTGATAGATTTTTGCTTTTCTTTCAAATGATATTAACCTTTTTTAAAAAATCAGAATGTGATGAATTCAAAAGTCACTTGCCCTATTCAAAGATATCATGTTTGTGTCTTGCATGTGTATCCGCCATTTGCAATGTCGGAGAAACACGTGCGTGCACAGGAAGCCGTTTTTAACAGCTTCCCAACCTTGAATATGTATGAGTTGCGACCTATTTAAGCACACGAAAGAGGAGGCAAGGCAGTTTGCAGCTGATTGTCATCGGGAAAAGGCGCGAATAGGCGGCTTGACCTTTGATTGCGACTGATGTGTATGGTGACCCCGCGTTGAAGTTATTCTCTGTTCCTGCTGTGATCCCGTTCTGAAGTCATTCCTTGCTACTGCAGTGCCGATCCAGCCCACTCGCTTGAACACAGAAGAACAAAATTATTAATGGCTGCTAAAATAATCTAAGATTTTATTACAACTTTGAATTTGAATTTCCTGTGATTATTTGCAATAACCAACTCTATTTCTTGCTAAATCAGGTTTTATGTTAAAATGAATGTAACTTTTTTCCATTTCTAGTGCCTTGCATTTGTTTTTGTTATTCCTGGTTGGCTTTTGTTTTGATTTTTTTTATAAGGAAGCATGAAAATCTTGAAGTTTTTTTTTTCTACCTCGAAAGAAATTACACCAATACCTTTTTTTTTTCTTTCGCTATCAGAAATTATTATTTCTAGTTAATATTTAATGATACTGCTTTATGTCTATGTGACATGATGGGATAACAAGAGTACTGAATTAATTTTTAAAAATACTGTACTTTGAAAAATTACAAAATTGCTGCACAAGTGATACAAGCAAACACTTCGGATTATGAAGGCAAACCAAGTGCTACTCTGAATGAATGCTTTCTTTTGTGCACGCCAGTAAATAAATTAAATCGTTCCTTAGTTTAAGCGAGAAATTCCAGCGATGAGCAATCAATAACAAATTTTTTAATCATGATTTTAGCTGTTCTGTTGCTGCAATATTATGCTTGATTATAACACGGTTTCATTCAGATATGTAAAATGAGGTATTGGTGTATAACAAATTCCTTCATTTGTTTTAGGTTAGAGACTAAAATTTCAAGCTGACAGAGAGAGAAAATAATTATGTTAGTCCTCCCTCTTTTAGAGCAAAATTAAAGACTTATAAATTCATTAACATAAAAGTTTTTTAAGGTAGCACATCATATGTGTGTGTATAATCTATCTTGAATGTTTTTTTAATAAATTGAGCTTTTTCATAACTTTGTATCCTATCTGTTGCAATTAACAATATAGAAATTGCAAAGTACATTTTGAATAAGTAAAAATGTTTTTCTAGAGTTTAATTTCTCGTTTTCATCAAATGTGATGCTGTTTTGTCCATTCTATTAAATTTGAGTTGCTTTATTCCGCCATCTTGTAGCTCTGAATCTAACATTTGAGGAAATTTGAAAAATGTTAAGATGCTTTTTCTCCAGTTGTTAAAGAATTTTCATCTATCTTTTATCCTATTAAAAACTTATGAATATTATAAATCTGTTAAGAGGGATATTTTTTCTTTGTTTTTTTTCCTTTAGATAAATTTACTGGTGACACCTTTCTATGGTTAAAGCTTCTTCTGCCTGGAGTTGTCAAAGTGGTTTATAATTTAAACAGTAAACAGTTAGTGAAACTGTTCAGTCAGGTGAGTAAATGTTAGGGAACCAAATCATCATCATCATATATAATAAGGGCCATGTTTGTCACACTTATAGTATCAGTAGCAGCCATCAGCCCCACTCCTTCCTACCCTCTTATTAAACTACCTAACCTTCTTTTTCCCCTCACCCTTGCTACGCTCTTAGTAAAATACCTAGCATCCTGTTCTCCCCTCTGCCTTCATACCCTCTTATTAAACTGTTTCTGATAAGAATTTTAAGAAGTCTATTGATTCCACCCATGGAAACGTCTCCAGTACCTCCCACCAACTCAACCTCCGATGACACATCCTAACAAACCATCATCACCATTTCCTGAGCCTGGGAATGCTAAAGAAATTTTTTCCATATAAATTAATGGTAATTGCTTCATGCCATTTTGGCTCATGAAAGATTTTTCTAGGAACGCTCTACAGTCGGATAGCAGGGAAACATATATTTAGTTTATATTTATTTTTGTTAGAAAACTTTGTGATTGATTAAATTTAATGTGTATTCTTCTTGTTTGCAGATTTTTGATAGCAGCCTTGAAGAAATGGTAAATGATTTAGAACAGGTAAACTAAATGTTTATTAAGTTTAATGTAGATGATTGTGTCATAAATAATTATCTTATTTGTATATTTTGTATATTTAAAATTGAATTCAAAATGATCATCATTTTGATTTCATACTGTTGACATAAGAGAGCCGCATTATATTCGTGCCTAAAACAGAACGTGTGAATGGAGAAGCCAACGAAGTGTAGGATAAAAGACTCCTGTCTACCATCTGATCTTCGTTAGTTCAGTCGGTAGAACAGCACCGCGTATAGGTGGCTTCCAAGGTGGACGCGGGTTCGATCCCCGCACAAAGTTCGTTTCTTTATTCACATTTACGATTTAGGCCGCTCGTTTAGCAGTCGCTCACACCGACGCCGGGCAAATATAGGCTCTCACTAATAAGTGTCATTATAATTATCATATTTAAAATTCCATGTGTGCATTTGTTAATTTATTGCAGTATGCATATTTTGAACCTGCCTACCTGCAGGTCAGATGTTCGAATAATAGCAGGGTTTATTTAATTTTATATATCTATTCACTTTAGTGTGACAGAAACCAACAAACAAACAAAAGTGACATTGGCTTTTATATAATTAGATTGGAAATTATTTGGCAAGTGTTGCAACATACAGAATTCATTCTTTGGTTTCATTATATTAATAGACGATCTTATAAGAATAAAATAAGATTGAAGTATGGATTCATTTTGCTAACATTTGTGAGATCCTATAAGATAACCAAAAATATAAATTACAACAATACAAATGTATTTTAAGATTCTCTTGTTTTGCAAGTTATTAAAAAGAAATCTTCTTTGGCGATTGCTGTGATATTAATGTATATGTATTGTATCAAATTTATGCTGTGGTTACACATTAATACTGCAAAATGATGTATTTTGTACAAGGCCTGATTAACCTATACCAGGACCCCTAGGCTATTAGCAATATGGGGCACCCCATCCCCCCCCCGTTTTGTGTATAATTTTAAGTAAGTAATACAATCTGTCAATCGTGTGAATAAAGTGGATTGTTATGTGCTAATGTGTAATATATTCATTCCATTTTTTAAAGAGATATTTGTTAGGACATTTTTATTAAAATATTATTATTATTCCATATCAGGCTCCAACTATAGTGAGCGCTCAGACTTCACATCTGGGAATGTTCTTATTTTGACAGTTTTATTGTTTAATTCATTTTCCCAGTAGTAGTAGTAGTAGTGATAAATTTCTATAATTGCTATTTATTTTGGGGCCGCATTAATGTCTTGGGCCCTACCTCGTAGTGTAGTTTGTGTATAGGATAAAATTAAGAAAAATATGAATATTCCAGCCTTATAGCATAATCCGGCCCTGCTTTTGTATTTATTACAGTTGATGAGCATATCAGTTTTGGGAATGACAACCTGATTAATTGATTTTATGTTTCTTTTTTCAGGGTGATGTTGCTGAGACTGTTCGTATATTTTTTGAAACAAACAGGAAGTTGTTACCTCAAAAGAAGAGCACTATTACTATTCATGAAGTATGTTTTGGTTTTGATTTAAGATTTTTATGATTTCTTTTGTTTAGTCAGAAATTTCAATGTATTTATTATTTCTACCAACAAAGTTGGAGAGGTATATGTATTCTGTTATGTCTGCCTTTCCACACATTATCTTTAAAAGTTCTCAATTAATTTCAATGAAATTTTGTGGAAGGGTGGACCATGGGCTAAAGAAGAAGTGATTAAATTTTGGGGCAGATCCAGGAATTTGCTAGTCTCTGGACTAAGTACGGTGACCAGGCCTTTGCACAGTACTCTTATATAGTATAAGGTCTTATATAGTATAAGGAACAAGTCCTTGTCTATATATGAAAAGTTATGCTTAATCAGTCCTAGTACCCTGGTCGCCTTAGCAGCAGCACTGGCAATATACCTGGAGAATGATAGTTTATCAGTTACTATGATACCAAGATCCTTTTCATGTGATGACAAATACATTAGATGACCTTGAAATAAAGATACATCCATTTTTATTGTATAAGGAGACAAAAAAATTAACTTCTGGTTATTTATTCAGTCTCTTTTTGTTTTTTTTGTTGTATATTTGTTTCCATCTGAGGTGAAACATGAAATGCCCCTTTATTATGTAATCATTATTTTTTCTACTTTATGGACAATTCTGAAATTTTGCAAATTGTTCATGTCACTCAAAAACATTTTCATAGTAATATTCTCAGCCAATTTCAGAAGAATGTTTAGTCACTGTCGATATTCTTTTAATTCTTTTTTTTTAATATTTAGAAAATGCTTTCCCTTATTCTTTATAGGTAGATTCCCTCCTCACTGACCTCTCAAAACTGACAAAAGAAGATGATCAGCAGAGATGTCTCTCTAAAATTGCTAAAAGGTAAGCAAAATTCTCTAAAATAATTGTCTCTTTTGTGCAGACATGTTACTGCTCTTCTTCTGTGCTATATGTTGAAATATGTTTTGCTCATAATTAATTGAAATGTGTGTAGCGGAGAAAATGAAGTCCGACTTCCTCGTCCGAAAAAGGCTTTGAGCATGCACCTGCCACCATTTGAAATCCAGCAGGGAGAAAGAAATACCAGTGTATACCTGGATGAGGAAAAAAGGAAAGCACTGCCATATGTTGTGATATGCACCACCAATAACCCGTATGTTGTGAGTAGGTTTACTATAAAAAAGCATAGCTTTTTTAAGTCGTCAGTATAGTCTCGGACTTTGTAACGTTGATGGCGGTGACTGCTTATCAGTGTTAAGCAAAGAGGTATCCAGTGTTGATAGCGATGACTGCTTATCAGTGTTAAGCAAAGAGGTGTCCAGTGTTAATAGCTGTGACTGCTTATCAGTGTTAAGCAAGGAGGCATCCAGTGTTGATAGCGG
>VCCN01007157.1:18294411-18306683 GCA_006491835.1 Architeuthis dux
ATAGTGTTTGGTCCTTTGTTTGTTTGCTTGCTTGATTGCGTGTATAAGTCTTGCAGCTTCCCAAATGACTGCACCCTATGGGCTAAAAGGTTGTCCATATGGGAACATAGGATAGGTGGCGCTGACCTCTAACATCCCTATAGCTTAATTAAGGTTCAAAACTACTTTTCTGCCCTAATTTGTAAGCTTATATTTGAAGATTTACTTATTCATCTAAAGTTTATCTAAAACAATCAGTGGAAGTACAAAATGGTTAAAAACACAGCAAATGGAATCGACGGACCGACTTCAAACTCCGACGAAGAAAATTTAAATTCTTTACTTTTACTTGTATGTGCTTTCCTGTAGGGATGGGAGAAGGGAACGTATATCTCCCCAAACCACAAACTCTGGATCAACTGGTGGAGCGTATTTGGCATGTTATGGTCAAGATACCGCCGAACCTCCTGCAAAGTTCTACCGAGGCCATACCTAAACGCTTAAAGAAATTGGTGGACAACATTGAATTTTAACACATCAGGCAAATTGTATCATTGCATGATCCAAAATAAAGCTAGTTTGACTACAATCGACCAATAATAAATAAAGTTATTACCAATTTCCAATAGGGAGCTTCTTTTCACCCAACCTGTATATAATTAAAATGAAACCCTTGCTTGAAAAGTGGGTTGAATTCTTTGAGCATTTGTTAGTGGGATCTGTTTCTGTAACATCAACGACGGAAAAGAAAAGTGGTATTTTCTAACATATACTTTTCTTTGAAAATCATAAAAATAACAATTTTCTTGGAAATAATCAATTATAACACTGAGCATCGAAATGTAATGTGTGAATTCTCAGTTATATGCGAATCAACTTGAAAAAGACATTACAGAAAATGACTATAACATTGTCCCAAGGCAAATATCAGACTTCACTGAAACTTCCACAGTGTAAATATATTGTTTGGTGTTACTAATTGATATAAGAAAGACAACAATTGTAGCGTTTTTAAAAAATGCCATTATAAATTAAATTAAGAGTTACTTCCCTTTAATTATGTAGTGCCTCAAATATTAGATAGTCTCGCTTAAATAAATTCCGTTGAACAGTATTAGCCCGAAAACAATTCAAAAGTTCTCGCATCATTCGTCTATACTCGTCTATACTTTCTGTATATAAGGCGACTTGCTGGTCATTCAAATTTATATTTAGATCATTTCTGACCAGAAGGACGCAGATGCAATGCCCTTAACATTGCGCCGTGTAGTCTGGACCAGTGGGTCAGGGTTCGCTCTATGATCAAGTCAAGTGATCTTATGTCCTCGCAACTATTGTTGCGAGACTAAAGAGAATTCTCTGAGGAAGTTCCTGCCCCAGACGTTCGCGTGTGAAGTCCCCCACGTTAAACCGACCATGTGTAACATTCAGTTCTCGTAGAGGTTTGGGTAAATCGGAGCTTGCTGATCATTGGGCTCAATACGCCGTTGAAGTGAATCCCTTAGCACAGGGGTCCACAACCTTTTTGTGTCGTAGAGCACTTTGACGACTACCAGTAGTGCAGCGGGAGCCATTTACTTTTCAAGTCAAATTTACATTAGGGCTTAATAATAAAATCATGCATAATAATATTGAATTCTTATTTAAGATAATGCACAAAACAAATTACTGCGAAACAGTATTGTTTATATTATTATAGAAAAAAAAGCAAGGCAAATTCATACTTTATCTTAATAATGAACATAATGGGTGATATAACATGTAGTACCTATGTAAAATAAAGTGCCTAATAACACAAAACAAAACTAATTCAAATAAACTAAAAACAAAACTAATAAACACAATACAATATTTAAAAAATCCCTATGTGAAATAATGTATATAAACACTTTTTACTGATACTATTGTTCGGACTGAGATCCTCATCTTGGTTGTCATTTCCACAATGATGATCTCAGTCCGAACAATAGTATCAGTAATACTAACACCTCATCTCAGAAATACCGAAAACACTTTTTAGTATAGTGTAACTGGTGTCATATTGCAACTATCCTGCAAAAATCAGATTGCAAAATTTTAATGTTTGGATCTAATGCTCCTGGACTAAATGGCACTTATTGAATATCTCAGGAAGCTCCACTGGGATTTTAGGGTATTTTTAGTATGTCATTCTATACACCATTACCTAGACATACCAACGGCACTTTTAAAATCGTCGACACCCTATATTAAAACGTAATTTCATTTTAAAGAAATGTCTTCTAAAGTTTTTCTTGTTCTTGTTAGAAAGAGGAAAGTCCAAATTATTGTAAAAAAAACAAAAGAAAAACAAATTTTCATTAATTACAACGTAGAATTGAACTTTTAAAATAAATGTCTACTTTTTAATCGGTAAATCAATCATTTTAACGCCAAAAAAAAAAAAATTGAGATTCTGTAATTAGAAAATCTACTAAAAATAATTTACACTGACAATTAATATAATTTTATTTGCAAAAGTTAGTTTCATCATTACACAACTGAAATGTTGTAAAAATCGTCACATGCTTCATAAAAAACCCAATGAAATGTAATGACCGGAAGTCAATTGATTGGCAAGACCTTTTATTAACAAAAACGACAAAAATATATGAACAATTATCCGAAGTAGCAATTTAAAGAAATTATTTTATTTGATAAGTTACATTTTTTTTTCTTTTTAAATTTTTTTATAAATCAAACTTTATTATTATTGGTTCGTTAAAATGACATACATTTCGGTATTTGCCAGTAAGTGAAAGAATAAGAAAAGATTAAAAAATAGAATTGAATTAATCCAGAAATCAAAAAAATCTCTCTAAACAAACATTTAATGTTAATATATTTTTTTTTACACGGAAATTAGCCATAAAATATGAGTTAGCAAATAAAGATAAAAACTTGCCAAGAAGAGCAATATTTTACTTTATTTTTCAGTTTTTTTTTAAATTCCTAAATAATGCTTCTCCGAAGCTTCTTTTTCAAAAATGTAAACAGAATTTATTCTGCCATTGATCTATCTTTATATAGGTGAACACAATATTATTTGCCAGTTATTATAAATTTAAAAGAATCATCGAATGAATTAATGGGGGGTTTTCATCACATTAAAAAAAATGTTTTTTCCCGAAAAGTTCGTCCTTTATTATATAAGTACCGAAAGTTTTATCAAAATCCAATGAATATTCGATTTTTCGTAAAATTTTAAAATATGTATTTTGCCCGTGAGGGCTTTGCGAAATATTCGAATGCAAACCATTATATAATCTGTTGTTTACACTGATACAACTTTTTTGCACTATTTGTTTTCAAAATATCTCCCGTTCTATAGTTTTTATCCGAGATTTTTTCCCCAATCTTTCTTCTTACTGATGCCACACAAATTCCGACGCTAAAATTAAAATTTGTACAATTCTGACATTTTTTTTTCTTAAGGTGTCTATTTTCTGTAAGTTTTGTCAGCGAAGTCCATGTGTATGTCTATCATTACCTATCATTGGCGAAAAAAGCAGCTTCTTAGAATTAATTTTAAAGTTGACTATAGTATTTATGCTAAATTTCTTGGACTAAATGGGACACTAACCACTTTCTCAGCCTATTGGAGTTGATATTATTATCTTACTAATATTCAGTTAGTAACTATACGTTTATCAGTTTATTCGTTGGTATATATGGAGTCACTGGTACTTTCTCTATCAAGCCTTTCCTCACAAATCAGTTTCAAAGCTAAACTAATCTTTCCTCTAATTGTCCGTTAGAGAAATATTGCACACATTCTAATTTAGCTTGCATTTCCTTTCAGCCAGCTCCCTTTAAATATCTGCAACAAATATGAAGGGATAACAGGATAGAATGAGAAGATATAGGCAAAGGTTGAACTCTTAGTTGTAAATACCCGTGGAATTTCCACGGTTTCAGCTAATTAATATTAATGGTCGACTGACAAGTCACGATTCAGTCTAAAGTTAGCGAAGTATGTCTCTCCAATGACCGAGTTCTGGACAAAGAGTTCAGAAGAGGTGGTACCACGGCGTCTGTCTGCAGATAAAAACTGCAGGTGTCCAATCCATCATGTCTCGCAAGAAGTTTCATTTCTTTTGCATTGAACAATTTGCAACTCTGGATGAGAGCTGGGTCCATCGATTTGACACAGAAACTGAAGTAGAATCACAAGAGCTAACACATCTGAAAGAACTCTCTGCAACAAAGGCCATGTGTGTATCATCATTTGGTAAATGGATAGTATCAATCTTCTGGGATTTTAAAAGATTGCTTCCAAAATGTAAGATTGCGGGAAAAATATTATTATCCTTTTAAAGTATTAGCTAGTAACGAAAGTTCTTTCCAGTTTTTGGAAACACAAATATTGTGGTTATTAAAGATACACTTGATCATTACACTCATTCGCTTTCGAGATCTGTCAACAAGTTTTTTGATACCAGATTTGTGAAATTCCATCGATTTTGATCTAAAATGAGAGACTAACTGATTTTTGTCCATCAAAATGGTTTTGCAAACTCCTAAACACAATGATAGTCAGTTTGCGCAAGGCCAGGAGAGTATGGTAGATGAATCGTTTTCCCCCAGCTGAATGCCCCTATGAGATCTTAGGTCACTCGAGTGGGACGAGGACGTGAATTATTGTGATGTAGAATGACCCTGACGATTTGCTACGGGCAGGTCATTTGGCAGGTCTCTTAGTTTCTTCAAATGGCAATGTAGCTGACATTGAATTGTTCGTTAAGTTTCCTGTCTGGAACAGCAGGATTTGTTGCAATTATCGGTGCGGACCCCCCCCCCCCCCAAAAAAAAAGAAATAAAAAAGGCATAAACAGTTCTGATTCGTCACTCTGCAGAAACCGTCACGTGACCAACGTATTTTCGCAGCATGCTGTGTTGGAGGTGATCAATTACAAAACTGGAAAAAAAGGGTGATCAATGAACGATTTACTTCTCTCGCCTCTTGTTGGCCAGTGATCATTAAAAAGTAGGAATTTTCAAAACACAAAAACTAAGAGACCAATTTAGCATAAAATTACATTGTAAATTAACCCCTCCCCCCCACACACACACTAAAAACATATTCTGGAGGGAATTTTTAAAAAACAAAAAACGTTTTTTAGACATAAGGAGTAAATGTTTAACTTTTTCATCCCTCTAGCTTCATTGGTGCGCCCTGTACGCGCGATACATACATATAGCCAGCCAGCCGGACCAAATTAAAAACTGAAGAAAGCTACGTTGACAATTTTGGTTGACGGCTTCTAACAAAAAACGGACGGAACTTTCGTTACAACCCGATAGTTACGTTAAAAGGTCACAGACACAATTATAGGAAAGTCCATTTTTTTTTATTCTATCAACATAAAGCACCGATGAGACTACAGACTAACGTATCCAAGTCGCTGAGCATCCGATATGATGCAATAGTTAATACGTATCGTTTATTATACCAAATATAACAAGAAAATGATACCATATATGATGGTATCAAATAAAACGTCGTTCAACGATGATAGTTAATATAATGCAATGATGCGCACATCATTGTGTCGGGTCACAATTCTCAGTCATATCGTCTAATGTTAGGACCAACGCAGGATATATGATAAGACAATTTAAAATATACATCATTTCTCATTGTAAGCACGTCATTGCTTCTTTGTAACTGTCATATTTCTCTTTTGTTCTGATTCATATCCTGTTGATTACAAAAAAATCTAAATAAAACTTATTCAATCATTTAAATTGTATTCATTCATTAACAAAAATAAAAATATTTCATCACTTCCTGCGATTTCTTATATAAAGAAATGTTCTGGTTTCGTTATATAGACCAGCCGTCTCCAAACTTCTCGGTACGAAGGTTACACCGTATATTTTGCACATGTTTTTTCCTATTTTACACTAAGAAAAAAACAGTTTTAGAAGTTTGGAGATCGCTAGTCTATATAACGGAACCAGAACACACATTTCCTTATATAAGTAATCGCCAGAAGTAATGAAACATTTTTTTTGTTAAGACTTTATGCTGAGGTCATAAACACTAACAAGTGACTTCAAGCGGACAATCTATCCGACCGTAAAATCTGTTACTATCATTTCACTAGTCTTCGGAGACCATTTCACGCTTTTATGGCCTCTTTCACTTATAATCACACATAAGCCTCTTAAAGGGCCCAGCAATTCTCGGACTTTTCGGTATCGATGTCTGCTGGATTATTTCTCTGATCAGTCGCAAAAATTCATTTTATAATATAATATGTTTTTTTTATCAGCCTGTTCTTCCAATGTTAAAAGGTAAAATAAAATTATCTTTCAGAAATTGCAGTTTGTTTTTGTTTTTAACCTCTAAATGGTAAAAAAAGAAATATTCGACGAAAAGGCAATCGCTGAAAAGACAAGTCGCCAAAAGTGTTGTTCGCCAAACAGGTTTTCTCCGAATCGTCCGCAGGACGAAACTGCTGTCAGCTGACTGTGTGTCGGCGACATATCGTTTGCCGAAAAGTCCGGACACGGGCCCAGCGTGTGTGATGTCTGTCTGTCTTCTTTGAGTGTCGAGATTTCTGTCCGCTCCCCAGGGATGGATGATTTCTTTGGGTCTTCTTTTTATAGTTTATCTGAGGCCTATGTGGTGTCTCACGGTCCCCATTTCCTGTTTACAACCTGATGCAATATACCCATCTCCTAAGGTGATCGAGGTCATTTACATTTCCGCCACAGGTGTCCGGATACGTAAATCATAACATATGATATCTTTGACTCCTGTTTTTCTCTAATATACTGTGCAGTCTTGTGATCTCTCCATATGATATTAAGCATGATCCTCTCTTGGGCACGTTGCATGGTTCTTAGTTTGAGATCCAATCGTTTGGTTAGGTTCCATGTTCCAGCTTCATAGATGACCATACATACATACATACATACATGCATACATACATGCACACATTTTGGAATAAACCACTATTTAACTATGTTCATGGAATATACCATTTTAAAGCGTGAATTTATTTATTTAAGCTGAACGTTTTCTTTTCATTATTCATTCTGGTTTATTTGAGACTGTCAAATCAAAGATGGACAAAAAGCAAATTCATGCAATTTTGTTTTATGAGTTCAAAATGGGACGTAAAGCAGCTGAAATTGCTTGCAATATCAACCAAGTATTTGGCCAGAGGACCGTCGACGAAGGTACAGCTCAACATTGGATGAGGAGAGTCATGGACGCCCTTCTGTGATTGACGACATCAAATTGAGGGCTAGACGTTGGCCATTCACCAGTTGTTCGACATTTGGAAAAGCAAAACAGCTCGACAAATGTGTGCTGCACGAGTTGAATGAAAATCAAAGATTCGCCATTAAGTCTGCTTTGCGCTTCTTTTGTGCAACAGGAACGATCCATTTCTTGATCACAGTGTGACATGTGAGGAAAATGGATTCTGTACAACAATCGATGGCGTTCCGCGCAGTGGCTGGACAGAGGTGAAGCACCAAAACATTTCCCCAAACCAAACCTGTGCCAAAAGAAGATTGTGGTCACTGTTTGGTGGTCGGCAAGGGGAATCATCCACTACAACTTCAGATATAAAATTATCCATCATTTGATTTCATATATATATATATGGTAGACAGGAGTCTTTGATAATTATAATATTCTGTCGATTGGATATAAAATTATCCATCATTTGATTTCATACTGTCGACATAAGAGAGCCGCATTATATTCGTGCCTAAAATCAGCAAAGAAGTATTGACAGGAAATCGACAAAATGCACCAAGAACTGCAACGTTTATGTCCAATATTGGTCAATCGAAAAGGACCAAATCTTCTCCGTGACAATGTGCTCGACCGCATGTTTCGGGAATGACCCTGCAGTAATTGAACGAACTAGGCTACGAAACTCTACCACACCCAGCTTACTCACTAGCCATCTCTCCGACCGACTATCACTTTTTCAAGCATTTCGACTATTTCCTGCAAGGGAAGGTCTTCAACAACCAAGCAGCAGCTCAAAACGCCTGCGAAGAATTCATTGGTTCCAGGACCCCAGAATTCTATGCTTCCGGAATAAATGAACTTGTTTCCAGTTGGCAAAAATGTGTAGATTCTGAAGGTTCAGATTTCGATTAATAACTTTTATTCTAAGCTGAGATATACTACTTTAAAGTTGATGGTAAGAAACAAAAATCTTTGCACCAACCTAATAATTCAGACTCCAAAGATCAATGTAAGATATGTTTCAACCCAGAAGAACAATAGGATTCGACCTCCGCAAGGGCCAAGTCCTGTGCAATTTGCTACGAAATATTAAATCAGCCATTGTTTCTAAGTATTTAAAAAGTTTCCTTGTTTCTCTTGCGTGTATCGGACAACGGTTTAATCGTAAATCACATGCGAGCATTGAAATGTCTGATTTTAATTACATGGTAATTACAGGGGATGGGACTCATTCGGTAGGAAACTCGTTCTGACATATTTTGGATGATTTAATATGTTAAATGTATTTCATTCTTCCACTTTCTCAAGATAATAATCTTGACAAGTCTAATCACACCAGCTTCTCATTGATTTCATGTTTAGGTCAGACGTCTGACCCGCGACTAACTGATTCCACTTGAATGAGCTGGAACAATTTCTCGTGATACCGAAGAATATCGATATTTTGATTCATCGATCGGTGAGTTATCGGTGCAAAAGAATAATCGGATCACTTTAACACCCACCCCGCCTCCTTCCCTGGACTGGTTTAGTGTTGAGGATGTTAAAATGATTCCTTTCCTTGGTGGAAGTTGTTAAAGTGATCCCTTTCATCAACCCATGACAGACAACATGTTCCAAGTCATCATTCTTCCTCTGCTTGTGGGTGGACTCGTTGTCAGCTATTCACTGGCTATAAAAACAGCCTTTTAAAGTATAACCCTAACAATAATCCTATTTTTAAAGAAATACCTACCAGGATCCATGTGGCGTGACAGATTTGACAATATTTTATTTAAAAATAAATGTATTCATATGGATATCTTTAACTTTATTAGTGAAATAAATTAATTCCTATGTCTTTCCTAGTTTCCATAATCTTCTCTAGATTACGATGGTTTACAATTAATCGTCCTATCATTAGACTAAGCGATGAGGCAAGGTTTACACGGTGTTTTATAATAGTGCTGACGTCACGTGAAAAGGGGAAACTATAGCTAGTTTCGTATTTCATATGGTTCAGGCTGGTTTGACCGTGGCGATAAAAATCAGTGTTCACATGATTCGAAAGCAATGAACATTAATAAAGGTAAGGGTGCACATTCTCCAGATAACAAATTCTTTTCTCGCAGTATTGTTTGGCCTTAGAATTACATTTTTAGCAAGAGTTTCAGTTTGCAATTCAAACTGAAAAAAACATGGTTGGATGTCAAAGTACTGGGTTGACCAACAACTTAATTCTGTTTTTGTCGTTAGATGGCATTACAAGCGTTTAGTTACAACTAATTTTATTCAAAAAGATCGCTTTTCATTATATTGTGACAGCTATCATATCCGCGCGCATTTTTATTTATTGATTCTAACATTGAAGACGGCGAGGAGCATTTTCAGCACAACATACTTTTTTTATTTTAAGGTAGGTAAAAATGCTGCTCAAATGCAAATAAATGTGCAGTTTATGGAGAAGTTTTTGTGAATGATCGAATGTCTCAAAATTGGGTTGCAAAATTTCGTGCTGGAGATTTCTCACCAAATGGCACTCCACAGCCAGGTATACCAGTTACGGTTGAGAGCGATTGAATCAAGACATTACTTGAGCATAATCAATGTTATACGATTGAGGAGATAGTCTGGATATTCAAATCAAGCGTTGAGAATCATTTTTACTAACTTGGTTATATTAGTCACTGTGATGTGTGGCTTCCATATGAGTTAAGAAAAAAAATCCTACTTTCAGGATGCTATTTGCTACTTTTAACGTAGCAAAAATGTGACGGGCGATGAAAAGTGGATATCTGATTTAAAAAAAACGTGAAACGCAAGAGATTGTAGTGCGAGCGAAATAAACCACCACTAACAATACCATAGTCCGGTTTTCATCCAAAGAAGGTGATGTTTTGCATAAGGTGGAATTGGAATGGAGTACTCTACTATGAACCACTTCGAGAGAACAAAGCGATTGATTCAAACAAATACTGCTCCCAATTAGACCAACTGAAGGCAGGAATCGATGAAAAGCACCCAGAATTAGTTAAACAAAATGGCATAATATTCCATCAGGATAACGCTAGACGGCGTGTTTCTTTAGTGACGTGGCAAAAGTTCTTAGAGATTGGCTGGTAAGTTTTGACTCATCTGCCATATTCACCAGATATTGTACTATCGGATTATCATTTATTCAGGTCTTTACAAAAGTTCTCTTAATAAAAAAGACTGCAAGACTGCAAAAGGTACCTAGAGCAGTCCTTTGCTGAGAAAGTTAAAAAGTTCTGGGAGGATGAAATTATGAAATTGCCCGAAAGATGGCAGAAGATAGAACAAAAAAGCAAAGGAAAAGTAACCGAACCTCGTATTATTTGGTTCTAAGGTGTTGCAAATATCCAATGATATTTCTCGACGACGAGTATTGAGTATAAGATGTTAAATGCTTTTATTATCTGAAAAGTAACAGAAATGTGGATTTAACGCTTTCCAGATTCTTGATTTTACCACCTTTAAGATAACTTAAATTCAAATTAAATTTGTGTGCTATCTTAACGAATTAAGCCCTTCTATACCATATATATTCAGGTAGGATTATGCTCAAGCTATATGGTAATTACTAATGAAATTCAATCATATCGAAGCACGCCGCTAGATTCGTTTTTAAACAAACGGCCAAATCTCTCTGGAAACGGTTAAATAACATTAACCGTTAAAAATAATATTCGCCAAAATTTCTACTTGATGAGATGTTTTAGAAACCTATATTTAATAGATGTCTTATACATTTATTTATATCTTAAAAATCAAATCTCGCGTCATAACTTGTAGGGAAACATGAAAAACCGCTACTAAATTGAATGTTGTGTCCGTGAAGTTTCAAGATCTACTCACCAGGAGATTAAATAACAAAAAACTGAAAGTCTTGGGATACAAGTAGGATTATACTCAGGCTATATGGTAATTACTAATGAAATTCAATCATATCGCTAATTCCAAAACACGCCGCCAGATTCGTTTTTAAACAAACGGCCAAATCTGTCTGGAAACGGTTAAATAACATTAACCGTTAAAATAATATTCGCATGAATAAAGTTCTTCTAACTGAATCTCAAAATTCAATGTGGATGTCTCGTAGCTTGACATTTTATAGGAGCAAACGGAAAGTATCCGAGCATCGTATTATTTGGTTCTAAGGCACAAACAGGTGTTGCAAATATCCAATGGTATTTTTTGACGACGAGTATTGATTATAAGATGGGCAATTATTTGAAAAGAAACAGATGTCTGTATTTAACCCTGTCCAGACTGAATGTATGTCTAGATTTTACTACTTTTAAGGTAACTCAAATTCAAATTCAATTTGTGTGCTATCTAAACGAGTTTAGCCCTTCTATACAGTACATATTCAGGTAGGATTATGTCCAGGCTATATAAAATTCAATCATATCGCTAATTTCGAAGCTCGCCGCCAGATTCGTTTTTAAACAAACGCATGTGTTTAGCGGCCAAATCCGTCTGGAAACTTTTAACTAAGTAAATAACATTAACCGTTAAAAGGAATATTCGCCAACATTTCTACTTGGTGAGATGTCTTATAGACTTATATTTATTAGATGTTTTATAAATGTATTTATTTATTATAAATCTAATCTCGCGTCGTAACTTGAAGACTGCTGAGTCCGTGAATCTTCAAGATCTACTCACCAGGAGATTAAATAACAAACACAGAAAGTCTTGAAATACGAAGTTACTTAACTTTTCAATTGTTTTAATTCTAGTCCATTACCCGTCGCTTCACTGGTGGTTATTATGTGTACAACAAGAGATTCGGCTAATGGCTGCTACTGATACTATGAGCGTGAAGAGAGAAAACTAAGTTAGGTAGTCTAATAAGAAGGTAACAATATAGAGGTAAGAAAATAAAGTTAGTTAGCTCAATGGGAGGATAGGATAGGTATATATATATATAATTTATCCGAGAAATAATTGACAAAACATAACAAGGAGAGCAAGAGAAAGGTGTGTCTTCTCTATTTGGTGTGTGAGGCAAACAAATTAAAACTCAAGTCCAAGTCACTAGTTGACTTTGTTT
>VCCN01007157.1:18385083-18404480 GCA_006491835.1 Architeuthis dux
AGACGGAAAGACAGACGCGACCGAATACATATACCTCTCCAATTCCGTTGGCAGAGGCAATAAGTAAATCTGATTTAACGTTTAATCCACACTCGTAATAATTAGCAATGTGTTTTTGTACCCCGTCACATAATGACGAAGTACACATAGTAAAAATAGAATGTTATGCTCTAATGACGTAGTAAAAATGCCGAATTTAAAGAATAATAAAAAGTAATAAAAACAAAGACCAAAAAATAATAAAAATATGTTTGTGGTCAACAGAACAGTATTCCCAAAGGCCACTGCACTTGAAATTGATTTGAAATCTGATCAATCAATATTTTAAGAATACATTTTAAAATAAGAAATTAAACAGCTTTGTCGCCTTTCATAGTGTTAAAAGTTAATAGCCTGCGTTTATTTTAGCCATTCGATATCTTACAGAGCAACACGTATACTAATTTATAGGATTCAACTTAACGATTCAATTAGTTAAGTCATTTAAGCATTAAAAATGCATCTCGACTTTATACCCATTTTACCCCTTTAAAGATGTGATTTTAAACAGAAAACAATCCGATACCACTGACTTACTTTACGTAACCTCTGTCTACAAGCCTGTTGATATTTAATATAAGTTTAACATATAACTATTTTTACACCCAAACTTATGGAAAATGTATCGCAATGCTATTCGAACGAGACATCAGTGGTTTGTAGTATGACGGCACACTAAGAAATATATTGACTTACGTGAAATGAATTAAATAAAACCATTTCAGTAGTCATTGAACGAAATTTTATACAAACATACTGTTATACATACTATCACCTTTTCTCCTCTCTCAGCTGTCGCTAAAATGATTTTACTATTAAACACAAAGAGCGAAGTCTTTAGGTAAGACATTTAACAATGGTCGTTTTGAACGGGTGAACCACACACCATTCTCTATAATTAATAAAGTAGTCGTCATTTTTGACGACAGTGGTACACTAGTCAAATACATATTGATGAAGAGAAAGATTGGGAGCGTGAAAGAATATTTTTCTCCTTTATTCATCACGCATTGAAGACGTCTACCATAATGTGGTTGCAACTGCCGTGAGATCGCTCATCGTGAGTGTCTCACTGTTGTGGCCTTGTGTCAAATTAAGCCTGATTATGGGCGTCTACTATGACGTAATGTTTATCAGGCTCGTCTTGAGGACCAGTATAGTAGTCAATCCTCATGGGTGCCCCAGTACAGTGGCCTTGTGCCAGACTAAGCTACACATAGTAATTAACAGTGTGTGCCTGGCATGGCGTGATTTTCATGAAGCCCGTCTGGTGATGTGAGCTCAACCATCACATGTACCCAACCGTTTTGGCCTTGTGCCAGATTTAGCTACGCTTAGTAAATAATCATTTACCACGCCCTGATAATTCGTTGAAAATGTTAAAAAGCATTCACTACTCACGGGAATTTTATCGGCGACATTTTTCTTATTGAAATATTCTAGATAAATAAGATAAAAATTAGAATCCGTCAACCAAAACTGTCACCAAAACTGTCAGCATAGTTTTCTTCGGTTTTTAAGCTGGTCTGGATGGCTGGCTATGTATGTATGTATCGCCCATACAGGCCGCGCCAGTGGAGCTAGAGTGCTGAATATTTATTCATTTACTCCTTATTATGTCTAAAAAAAAGGATTTTTGTTTGTTTTTAAAAAAAGGCCGAATTTTCAAAAAATAAAATAAAAATTCTGCCGGACACAAACTAAGGGATCAATTTATCATAAACATACATTACAAATTGAACACCCCACTAAAAACCTATTTGGGGGAGGGGGGGGGCTTATTTTTTGAAAATTCGGACTTTTTTTAGTGATCACTGCCCAACAAAAGGCAAGAGAAGTAACTTATTCATTGATCACCCTTTTTTTCCCAATTTTCTAATTGATCACCCCCCAACAAGGCATGCTGCCAAAAGACGTTGGTCACATGGCGGTCTCTATTGCGTGACTAACCAGACCCGTTTTTCAAAGCTTCTGTTTTCTTCAATTGTCTTATCATTCATACTTATCACAAAATTCTTCTTTTTTTATGAATTACGCTTTCCTTAATTATCTTCTTTGTGCACCTAGTTTTAATTTCATTTAAATGTTGTCTGCCTCCTTCTGCGTCCTGGGATTTGGCAATATTTTAAGTCCAATTTATATTATAGGGGATGATTACCATGGGAATACGAATACGACAATTAATAAAGAGTCGTTAATCTACAATAAAGGTTTCGGTAACTACTCATACTAATCGGCCAATTGACTATTCTTCTTAATTAAGATCGATGAGTTGGGCATAATAGAGCCACGTATTTATCTATAATAATTGTATGTGCACTGGACATCGGGGACACAATATTATAGCTTCGAGTCAAGCATTGTCCAGTTGGTTTGGGAATTGCTTGTTTGGTCATTAATAACTCCCAGACATAAAAAGCGACGAGTTCCTGAGAGAAACAAATGTGTGTCTACAAGAATAACGATGCATTTCTGTAATATCAATTCAGAAACAATCCTTCAAATCTGTCAGAGAGTGTGTGGGAAATTACATTAATAACTTAGTCATGCAGTTTAAATCTTCAATTCTAAATGTGAATGGCCACGTAAACATTATTTGAAGACTTGTTTACCCATGCAGTAAAAAAAATGACGATTGTATTTAAATAATTTGGCAATTGCACTGTACTTGAATTATATTGTAAATGTCAAAAACACTGTGTTGCTCTGGCGTTTTCTTGATTATCTTCTACCAGAATGGACCCTGATTTTTTACGCGTTTGCAAAAAACAAAGAACGATAAATAAATAAATACATTTGGGAGATTACTCTATAATTAGCATTTAATAGTTGTCACCCTAAATAGATGTTCCAAAAAGAAAATATAGACCATTAAGGGTGTTTGTACCAACATTAACGCCAGTTCTATCTAAGGGCTACAACTATTTAATAGTTGCTTTTAATAGTAATTTAATAATAATGTAATAGTTGCTCCGCTTAGAACTGGCATTAATTTTGGGACAAATCGGGAATTACTTCTGTGACACCATATATTATATAAGTAGATAATGTAAATTTTAAAATCTAATTTTTAATCCAACAGATTACTTGTAAAAAACCAACAGATTACTTGTAAAAAAGCCCGTTGCTTTGTTAACGCTATACCTAAAACACTGTAGTATCTAAAAAAAAAAACCCCAGCAAAACGACCAACCTCGGCACTTAACCAAATCTTCCACTCACAGACACTCACAAGCTAGTTCAATTCCACCTCATTTTACTTTCTCGCCTTTCTTCGTTTCTCTTACCGTCGAATTCAGCTGTTCTCCTTTAGCGAAGATCTTTATGTTTCACTCCTTATCCATTTTGCGTACTACTACCCTGATTTTTATCGCTCTCTCCGTTTTCTTCGCGGTCGTGTTGCGATTCCATTCCCAGAACTTCTCCTCTACTCCAATCCCTTTCAATGACAAATCTTTATTTTTTAAGTGTGACAGGTATAACCGTGACAGACAGAAGTGTGCGGACACCTTGCTTATTATAATATAGATTTAAAGATTAAAATTAAATCATTACGTCTAAGAAAAGTGGACAACATGTCGAAAATTTAAGAACAATAGCAAAAGACCAAACGGATATAATCATTATGAGATACTTTCATATTTCAATCCAGTGTTATTCTATAGTGTCATTTAATGGTGAGATGTATGTACATACGTACGTACAAGGCAGTAACCCCCTCCCCCCAAAAAAAACCGGAATTCGAATCTGGCGCGCGAACTAGACATAGTTGCACATTGCACCGCTAGGTGTCACGAGTCAACACTATTCTGAGCCAAACTGCCACGTGGCGTGGTTCTGGATTGATTGATTTGTTTCCTGTGGCTTTTTTCTGGTATTAGCGAGCACGTTTGGCGATCTTCGCGAAAGTGATTGTCAGTGTTACTGCCAGAATAGGGCTATTATATGTATAACAGCTTTCGTTGCCTAAGCTTCAGTTTAAAACAATTCTGATTAAAAAGAAGTCATGGATACAACTAGCGCCAAAGTCTTGTGTCTTAAAACCTGCTTAAATGTTTCAATTGGGCAACTTTAACCCTTTCCAGCCGGACTGGCCAGATATGCCCGGCCAAAGATGTGCGTTTGTTTACAACCGAATCTAATAATACCAATTGTTCGTAGAGATATATATGCTATTGAATCAGCGCGAGCAACATGGCGGCTTCCATGTAGCGGTGGCGTGCTCTGAAATGAACGATATCATCAAATTACGATACCGTGACAACCAAGCAGAGACTTATAAATGCCAAAGAGGTCTTGCAGGCCATTCTAGACTCTGATGACTGGTTTGAAACGTGCGAAATCTCCTGTTTCATTAGAATTAATTACATTTACTGTTACATAATTCTGTTACATAATTCTGTTACATAATTCTGTAACAATTTATTAAAGATTTGTCCTCGATACAGTTATGTTTACAATATATATTTTGCATCTTTTGGCAATGTTATAGCTTTCATTTTGCAAAAAACAACCAAAACCAGATATTAATAAGTAGAAAATGTGTCTACCACATAGCCCGAGAATAACCCTACCAGAATATATATGGTATAGAGGGGTTAATTTGTGTAGAAATTTGAGTAATCTTAAATTGGTAACATTCAGAAGTAAATTCAGTCGGGAAAGGGTTAATAGAAGTGCGCTCAAAAGGAGTGGGTGATTTCTGTTTTGCTCAGATCTAGGCCTTGTCTACTTGTCTGATTCTTCAAATGCTTCCTTGCTCATTAGACTATTTGAGATGCAATTTGGAATACTTTCGTCAAGAAACAAGAACAATAAGTTCAACGATGCGTCCACCATCCGTGGTAGTAGTATCGGGAGGAGGAGAAAGAGGAGGAGGAAGAGGAAGATGAGGATGTTTCAGCCTAAGGTCTGGACCAAGTTTCAAAAAACAAACGTGAATGCTGCCGAACACAAACTAAGGGATCAATTTAGCATACACTTACATTGCAAATTGACCCCCCTCCCCACTAAAAACCTATTTGGGGTGAGAATTTTCAAAAAGCAACAAAAAAGTTTTTTCTAGATATAATGAGTAAATGTTGCAATTGTTTGCCCTCTCACACCATTGGTGCGGCCTGTGCGCGTGATACATACATACATACATACATACATACATACATACATACATACATAGCCAGCGAGCCAGCCGGACCAACTTAAAAATTGTTGACTAATTCAAATAATTACAAACTTTAAAACAATTATTAACTTAGTATCTCTAAGTTTGTTTCATCCTATATTCAAACAGCAGAACGGTGGCCTAATATATACGTCACTTGCCTGCCTACCTCAAGATCGCATGTTCGAATCACGACAGGATTCACTTAATTTTATGTATGTTTGCTTTAGCGTGAACACTGACGAAAAACTATCAGACAAACAAACAGGCAAATGACATGCGCTTTTATACAATAAGATTGTGTTGAAATAATTGGATAGGAAAGCTGTTGCGTAGAAGCGAGAAAGAAAATGCTGCAATGTGGTTGAACTGAATTACACTTGAATCTGCATCTCAATATAAGATTTATGACTAGAATTAAAATACTGACAGATGTTCGACGCGCAGTTAGCACATGGCTTAAAGAAGCATCAAACAAAACCATGTTATTCTGCGAGTTGAACAATTGTAACATTATGTATATTTATTACAGAGTTGACCCTGTCATTTGGTACGAGGCCACAAGTGTTACATTATCATTACGTTGCATGTCAATCCGTCAAATGCGACTGATCTTTTCATTATTTATTACATTTTAGTTGAACAATAATCTTGCGCAAGTAACCCTGTCAAGAGAGGGGCGGGTGGCCTAACGGTGATCGGCATGAAAATGGAATCGGCGAAGCGAGTTCAAACTCTGGTTATGGACAGTTTGCGTTCACTCTACACTAATGCCATTGGGAAAGGCATGAATCCACTCCCCCCAGCCATTGGTAAATAGCACGGCATTTGGAACCCTTTATCCCTGTATAACAGTCCATCTTTGGCGTCGGGCTAGCACCCAGTCCCGTTAAAAAAAAAAACAAAAAAAAAAAACACAATTGCTACATAAATAGTCATAGGGTCTGCATATATCGTTCGAGAAATGGAGACAGAATCATTGCCCCATGTGTGGCGTGACACTGGACCAACTGAGTCTGATTCTGACAAATATTACAAGAAAAAATATTTCTTGACCTCTCTCTTACTCAGAAATATTTACTATGCCTAGCTTAATTGTGGCACAACGCTAAATGGGTGAAAACGTGGGTAGGATGATTGTATTGCGCCGATTATCCAACTGGACAGAGCCTCCGTCTCCACTTGGAAGATTACTACAACACAATTTACCAACCCCTTTGCGCTCATCTGCTTCGGTGCCGTACTAATCAAGACTTGGTAAATACCAATGACAGGTTTTCTTGTAAGGACGCCACACCTTGGAGCAATGATTAGCAAGCTAATCTCTCAAACCATTGTAGTGAGTGGCATACACTAAGGACCTTCTGCCAGGCACACTATAAAATAGCCAAAAGATGCAAAATATATATTGTAACTATAACTGTATCAAGGACAAAGTTGTAATAATAACTTGTTACAAATATGTCTCAGAATCATGTAACAGTAAAACTAATACATTCTTATAAAACAAAACGTTTGCCCGTTGCAAACCGATCATCAGAGTCAAGAATGGCCTGCAGGGTCTCTTTGGCATTCATATGTCTATGCCTCGTTGTCAATGGTATCGAAATTTGATGATATCGTTAATTTCGGAGCACGCCGCCGTTACACGGAACCCGCGATGTTGCTCGATAGCGTATGTCCCTCTACGGACAATTGACAATAGTCTCGCAAGCCATTGCTTCTGTAGTGAGTTGCATACACTAGGGACCCTGTGCTAGATTAAGCTAAACTTAGTAAATACTTATATTTACATTCAATCTAGGGTTTACGTGAATGTGTGTCTTCAGAATTTCCTTTTTTTCTATTCATCCGAAACCTTACATCAGTCCCAGTGGAATAATCAGTGACTCAAAAATATTTAATATTAATTATTCTGCATGTTCCTACCTACATTCAAATTTCACACTTTCAGTAGTAACACGAGGAATGGTAAGGTAGTTTAATAAGAGGGTAGGAAGAGAGTGGACAGAAAAGAAAGTTAGGTAGTGGGAGAAGAGGGTAGGAAGGCAGATGCGGAAAAAAGAATACTTGGTAGTTTATTAAACGTGTAGGTAGAGAGAGGACAGAAAAGACAGTTAGGTAGTCTAATAAGCATATGAAACTAATCCATGTTTGTATAACATTTAAATAAAAACATGGCCGCCAACAAAGATTGGAATAAATAAGGGAGAGAAAGAGAAGATACAAGCAAATGGGTGAGAGAAGAGCAGGTGCATGAGATAATGGATACTGTTAGTTGACAACACCTGTTGAATTCCCACGGGTTCAGCTAGTAAATAAACATTGATTAAATAATTCTGAGTACAACAGCAACGTATATTGTTTGCAAAGACCAACGCATGGGCGTGATAGAATGAATGTGTGTGTGTGTAAAGCGTTTGACGATTTTCTCTTTCCAACTCAACGGACGACGATCACGTTGAGAAACTACATTCTGTGATCCGTGGAAATCGACGGCTGACTTTTACAGATTCTTACCTCTTCGAAAATTCTGCGGACAGTCAAGCTTAGATTTCCAGGGACCACAGAATGCAGCTTCTCAATGTGATCGTCGTCCGTTGACTTGGAAAGAAAAAAAGAAAGTCAAACGCACTACACACACGTTCATTCTAGCACGTGAAGATAAAATACTAACAAACGTGGCGTGATGCAGTTTTTTCTACAAAAGGTCACTGCTACATAATATAACAGTAGTGAGCACAATAAAACGCCTCGTTTGTGCACTGTTTTAAAAGTTGGGTTTCTTTTTGGACAGCCCTCATATATTAGGGTGTTAAAAAAAGAAGACCTAGTCAAGTCGTGAATCAACCACCTAATAAATCGAAATAGTAAACATCTGTTTTATTGCAGAAAAATAGTAAACATGTTTTATTGAAGAAAAATAGTAAACATGTTTTATTGCAGAAAAATAGTAAACATGTTTTATTGCAGAAAAATAGTAAACATTCTGAGAGACTAACTTGCTAACAATTGCTTCATTATAAAATGACCTAAGTATTTACCAAGCCTAGCTTAGTATGGTACAAGGCCAAAAGTGAGAATCGATCTCACTACATTAGTAATAGTCAGCGGGACCAGCTTCTTAACCACTACTCTATGACGGAGCAATCAATAAAAATATGTGTGAATAAATCTTTAGAGGGCGTCTCGCTGTGAAGCAATAGATAACAAGTTGCTCTCAGAGACCATTACTAATGTTTAGTTATTTCGATCCTCATTGGCTGCTCAAAGTTCGTGGCCTTATATCAAGCTTAGTAAATATATCAGGGCACCTACCGTGGCGCGATCGTTAGCATACGTGTCTTGCAAACTAATTCATTAGTGCAATGAGTTCGAGCTTTACTGGATGCTGCACTTTTATGGCCTTGTGTCAGACTAACCCACGCTTAGTCAATAACTAAAGACAAAACTAAATTTACATACAGTTATGTATCTATACTGTATACTTGCCCGATCTCAAAGACAGGAACCGTTTGCCCCCTTTGAATGTTTTTCCTTATAAAATAAATGAGCAATAAAGAGGATCATTAACCCAGCATCATGAATAAAACCAGATATCTCGTGTTATTCTGCGCTCTGCTTTAGGGAACTTTTCGTGTTAAAGAAAATATTTTTACGTAATTTGGTTGAAGTTGCTTGTATAGAAGTTGTCATATCAGGAATAACGAAAAACTCCCTGCTGAAGTCATACAAATATCGTTCATAGAAACGTAATATAAAAATGGAGATATCACAGAAAAAAACAACATCGAAATGATTTCCACGCAGAAAGCAGATGAGTGGATCAGTTTAGCCAAATAATTGTGCATTTTGTGATAAAAGCATATAATTTGGTACACTTATAGCAACAAATTTGGATATTGAGCTATAATGCATTTTCAATATGTCGCCCATGGCAGCCATTTTAAAAATGACTGCCAGTGATAACTGTTTTCAGATCAAGTTTCTTATCAGCAATGGATATAATATGATATTGAAGACATAATTAGTTGAATATTTTACCATATATAGTTCTTGGGTATTGACATTTGGATAATACATGTAAGTCATGGAAAATTCATGATGGCTGTCATGACTGGTATGAAAATTGTAATTGCAATACAATTGCGTAGACTGATGATGATCTCGGTAATCATACATGTTTTATGATGCAGAATTGGGCAAGAGTAAGCTATGCCTATGGACTGTCTATCAGAGCTTACACATGCCCAGTTGAAACACTGTTCTGCCACGGATGACATAACACAGGAGGTAATGGTCACAATCGAGAGGTGTATTATCCTGCTCTGTGCCCGAACCAGCACATGCACATAAATAGACAAAGCAAGGAAGTGAAGAGACACAATGTGCAGTCAATTCCTGCCCTAGAGGAGCATGTTCAGAGAGCAGTGTATCAAAGAGGTCATTTGCAGGGTCAGATGCTAGTGTCCACACTAGAACTACCTTCACCGTGTAGATGGGACTATGAACCCTTCTTGGCATGCCTACCAGATGCAGACCAGTGAACCTGTCTCCTGCAAATGTAAGAAAGGTTGTGTTAGGCAGTGCAAGTGCAAAAATATCTGCCTTAGACTGCACCGGATAGATACATCCTAGATTTGCTCAGTTATTGTTATCACTTATTTTGAGTCTTCGATTCTGAGATAGACGGAATCTTCTGGGCAATTTTAAAGTTCCAAATTCGAATTCTGCATCATATAAAATGTATGATTTGACACCGAGATCATCCATATCAGATTAGTGCACGCAACTTTATTGCAATTACAATTTTCATACCAGCTATGGCGTAATCTTGAATTTTCCATGATTTGTATGTATTATCAAAATGCCAATACCCAAAACCTATGTATGGTAAAAAATTCAATTAATTATGTCCTCAATATCATATTATATCCATTGCTGATACGAAAATTGATCCCAAAACAGTTGTCGATGGCAGCCATTTTTAAAATGGCTGCCATGGGCGACATATTGAAATTCATTATGGCTCAATATCCAATTTCTTTAATTCTTTTGCCTATAAGTGTACCAAATTATGTGTCTTTATCACAAAATGGACAATTGGCTTGAAATCTTCGGCTAAGTGGCCCCACTAGATATAATATTTACTTTTATATTCCGTTAAAGTACGTTGAAATCCAAATAGAATAACATACCAATAACGTGCTATTTTAACTACTATAATAATGAAGATGTGATTTTTTCTGTTTATCTGTCTGTAACAATGTACCTCTCTACTTCAAAAGACCAGTTATGCTGATAAAAATATCTCCTACTCACCATTTGAAACACTGGGCTCTTCCACTGAAACGAATTCAGTAGTTTCTTTTCTAAAAAAACATCTAGTAATCCAAATATATCCTTGATTTATTTACTTCTTTCTGTTGATCGCAATCCGAGTTTAGTTAGGTATACCGAGGTCGAGTTAGCAATAGAACTTCGGCATACGACTTCGATAGGAAATATATTCGTCACCCACTCACGTATATTCTTTTCAAAGTTCCTTCCTTCTCGGTATCTGATGGCGTTAAGAGACGAACTGTGTGTATAACGTCATCTTTTGTTCGATCCAGGTACTATATGAGGAATTCTCCATGCAGAATCCACCTCCGACAGTTTCGTCAGTTTCCAGAGGAAAAGAAATATTTCTTTAATTTTCATCATTTTCCATGTCAGTGTGACAACCATGGTTTCATTCTATGGCGTTTTGAAATGGGTTTTCTTTAGTGTACACGAGTTCTTTACCCGAAGTGTTCCTCTTGAATGAAAGACTTCAGAATCGTCATTCAACTCGGATAAAATAGAAATTTCCTTTTTTTAAAATTAAAAATACATTCTGATTTCATAGTACAATTTATCAGAAGTAGTACACTGTCATTTCATAAATGTGGATTTAAGCATTGAGACTCATTTCTAATGCAGAACATAATATATTGAACTGAAGATTTATGATGAAGTATTCGGCTTTACCTATATATGTTTTTCATTTTGAATTAAAAAAGAATAATATACACATTTTTCCCTAGAAGTATATTATCGTAATAGACACGGGGTATTGGCTGCATTGCAGTAGCCATCATGCTAATTACACAAGTCAATGATGGGGAATTCGTTTCTCGTTTAATATCCCATTGGCATTCTGCCTAGGTTGGGTCAATAACTGTATAGAAATAGACCAGTTTTCTTTCAGTAAGCAGCGTCAAATGTTCTGGTGTGTTGCGAAGTCTGTGCACATTTCCAAATAAAATAATGTTGAACAGAAGAAGAAGAAGGAGAAGAAGGAAGAGGAGGAAGAGGAGGAAGAAGAAGGGGAAGAGGGAAGAGGAGGGAAAAAGAAGGAGTAAGAGAGAAGGGCGGGGAAAAAAGGAAAGACCACCCCGAGGACTTCGATCAGGACAAAGCAAAAACTTAATTCATCGAAGAGTCTATTTGACAAAGTTAATCAATCCCTTCCTTGAAACAAGAACACAAATAACACTTTCCCATTCTCTTCATTGAACAATCAGTAAATGAATAAAAAGTTAAAGACTGAAATGGAAGTCTTCGACTGTTCTTTAAGAAAAGAAGTCGAAAATGGCGTCATCTGTTTTTGAGCAGAGACATTTAAAAATAAAAAAAAGACAGATCTGTTTAGTCACTCAATAAAAAGTTATTTAGGGGTGTGTGAAAAAAAACCCACTCTAGCTCCATTGGAGCGGCATGTACGCGTGATACGTAGCAAGCCATCCAGTTAACCTAACTTACAAACTGAAGAAACCAGTTTTGGTGATATTTTTGCTTGACAGTTACTAAAAAGCAACTAAACATTCAGATAGTCACTAACAACTGAACAATCAGGTTACAGATCCAGCCAACCTAACTTAAAAACTGAAGAAACCAGTTTTGGTGATATTTTTGCTTGACAGTTACTAAAAAGCAACTAAACATTCAGATAGTCACTAACAACTGAACAATCAGGTTACAGACCCAAGACTATGCTGTGACACAAGCTTGTAGTTATACATCAGAGACATACCATCGTTTGAAGAAAAAAAAAACATTCGATTGTACTCCTTGTTGTTTGTGTTGTTAACACGACGTTTCGGTCGATCCATTATCCGGCCTTCTTCAGGCGTAATATCCGAATGTGATGGTGAAAAACCGAATATATTAATTTCAGAGCGATCAAAGTCTTATAACGTAGGATTCGGGTGTTTCTTTGTCCTTGTCTTGTCGGATTTGGGCCCGTTGAGCTGCGGAAGCCACATCAGGTTGAACTCCGCACAACAAGAAGGAGTTCAAACGTCAGAAGAACTATGTGAATGTTAATGAACCTTCTCAAAATTATAGAAAATAACTATACTGCAGTTTATCATATATTATTTATTGCACCACGACACTATATTTCCATTATGATGACGTCATTGCTGTGTTATTATATCCGAAAAGACGAAAATCGTCCTACCTTGCATGTTAACAAAATCAAAAGAGAAAATCACCCCAAATGTTAATCAATTGTTCCTTGGCCCATGGCCCACCCTTCCGCAAAATCTCATTGGCATTCATTGAGAACTTACAGAGATATTGAATGGACAGACGAACAGACAGACAAACACGGTTTCATACATAACATCTGTCCAACATCGTTGGCGGAGGTAATACATGAATTTAAGAAAAATACAAAATGTGTTTAAATACAACGTTATCGTTACCATAGCAGTGAAAGACTCCGAGAGAGAAAATGAGCTCGAGTTGCTTTTATGGTTTAGATAAAAATCAGACGACTGAACAGAGAAAGCAGAGTGAGAACGGATATCCCCCCTCTCTCTCTGGTTTTGATACAATAACAAATCAGAATGTAGCAGCAAAGACAATGTTCTCTCGCTTCCCCCCAAAAGAAAAGTAATCTTTTTTTTCTCATTCACGTTCTTCATGATCATGATCATGATCGTGATCATCATGATCATCCTTTTAACGTCCGTCGTTGGACAAAGACCATCCCCAAGATTCGCCAGGTTTCTCTATCGCGAGCGTCGCGGCTCCAATATCACCTGTCTAAATCGACACGCCATCTTATTTTCTGCCGGACACAGTTTCGCATATGATCTCTGGGGATCCACGTTGTGAGTAGTGATGTCCAGCTGTTGTCTGACAGTTTTGCAACATTGCCCATTGCGATTTGAGTTTTCTAATGGAATCGCCCTGTTTGGAACAGTCCACATAATACCCAAAGTACAAATGAAAACTCACCTATAACGCCCTATGGAGCCCTATGGCGCCCTATAGCGCCCATGGACCATAATTTGGAACCGGCTCTACAGGATGCAAAACGAAACATTAAAGAAACAAAGAACTTTGTTATCATAATAATATTTGACCTCTAGGCAAGTACAATTAATTTGTATGACGTCATCATTGTTTTTTGTCTATTTGTTTTTTAAACTTTCAGACCTTACTAAGTACACGGAAATAAAAAAAAAAGTTCTGCTAATTTTAATTAATTAATTGATTTATTATTCCGGCATTTTTATTTAAATTTCTTGATTTAATTTAATGCAAAGTTTTACAATGATAATACACAGTTGCCAAGCGAATGTTATATTTTATAATTAAAATTGGTGAAACAATTATAATGTTTTGTATAGATTTAACATGTTGAACACACATTTGTCTGTGAAAGTCCCCTTTACGCAACCAAGTATATTGTTTTCCTTTTTTACTATGTACCCTATATGATCCTCCGGCTTTAGTGATTTATTGATCAGAACTCCCAAATCTTTTCCCATTGATGCAGCTTCTATTCTGTGGTCCCCAATGAAATTAGCATTTATCTTGGTTGAATCGTAGCTGCCAGTCCATACACCACTTATGAAGCTTCTGTAGATCGTCCTGTAGTGTGAAAGCTCTTGTAGTCCTCAAATTTAGACAGCTTGCTCATAATACCATTGTCAATATCATTTATAAATATTACAAATAATATAGAGCCAAAAAATGGACCCCTCAGGTACACCACTCGTTACACCACTCTAATCTGATTGATCCCCATTTAATACCACACGTTGTCTCCTCCCAGACAACCAGTCTTTAATCCACTCTAACACGGTGACACTGATTCCATGAGCTCTAAGCTTGGAGATCAGTCTCTGGTGAGGTACGCTATCAAATGTTTTGGAGAAGTCGAGGTATATGATGTCGGCTGGGAAGCCGTGGTCAATACTTTCTTCCACGAAGGTTAGTAAATTTGACAGATAACTTTTCTTCTCGACAAATCCATGCTGCGACTCTAGAATTGATTTTTCTTTAAATGGTTTCTAATGTTGTCAACTATTAATTATTCTAGTAATCTATATATTACAGATGTCAAGCGTATAGGGCGGTAGTTTGAAGCCAGAGATTTTTGATTTTTCTTGAAGATTATTTCCATAATACAGTCACTTTACCCGATCTTAAGCTCCTCTTGAACAATAATGTCAGAGTTTAATGAGTTTAGTGAGTTCTTCTGCACATCCTCTCAATACAGCAGGATTTATACCATCAACACCTGGTGCTTTGGATGGGTTCAATTCCTTCAATGTATTATATATTTTTCTCTCCGAGATATCAATACTCTTCAGCAGTCCACATTCAATACCATTATAATACAGTACAATTAGCGTTTAACCTCAGAATTTAGATTGAAAAACTGAAACTTTGGGAATATATAGTGGTGTTCTACGTGATCTTCATCCAAAAAGTCCCCCAAAATCACGTGACGGGATTTCGAGTTATTGCAACAAAATGGCGGCCATTTTGGATTTCTGAATTTTTTTCATTTATTGCTTTTAAAGGGTATTTGATAATTGAAATAAACATTTTTTTTATGTTATGGTAGTTGTATTCACATATAATTCTTCAGTATTAAATGCATCGTTATGAAATTATGAGCGATTATAAGCACAACAATCGTTTACAAGCACTTGATAGGAATATTCCCATTCCTGCTATGAGAAAGCTAATTGATATTTCAAAGTTTGACCTAAATAAATTATCTGCAGAATTGTATTGTCTTTCAAATAACCCCAAAACAACCTTTCTAGGACAAAGCAGTGCCGAGTTATCTTTGTTGCAATCTATGTACTTTAATAGATACCGTAAGCATTTTTTCTAGTATAGTTACTGCGTTAAAAAATAGGGTTTCGTTCAAAGTTTTGCAGATTAGCAAAACTATACATTTTTAAAATCTTCAGAGCATGGGGAATCCGAAAATCAATGTTGGCATGTGCATAGACATCATTTTACGGCCGCCATTTTGGATTTTCAAAATGGCCACCGTAAAATACATATTTTGCACTATTAGTCAGGTTCAATATGCATTTTCATTCAAAGTGTTTGCAAATTAGCAAAACTATACATTTCTGGAATCTTCAGAGCATGGGGAATCAAAAGAATAATGTCGACACTTGCGTAGTCACCTGCATAGCCGCTATTTGGGATGTTAAAAATGGTCGCCGTAAGATACTAATTCTCGACTTCTAGTCAACCTAGAAACATAATTAAGTATGCTAATCCTATGTTTTTTGGTCAAGGAATCCAATAGACGGCCTCAAAATAGTGCTAAGGATTATAGAAAAGCACAAACAAAGGTATTTTAAAACCATTATCTTTACATTTGTGATATAAATGTATTGCTAGTCCTTTGGAAAGAAGCCTTGTTAGTTCTCGGGTTGAACTATTAGTTCTATAAACATGATCTTCTAGGTCTATATAGTTCAGGAATATGCTTTTACAAAGCTTCATCACTGTTCTGAGTATCATTTCCGGCATTACAGTCTGCGTCATTTTCGTTGTCATTTCCACACAAACAAAGGTCTGTCCAAGCCAAGTTGTGTCTCCTGCATACACACTGAACAACTATACAATGGCCTGTGGGGCAGGTTGTACCTTCGTAGAAGTGGGTAGTATCTCACCATGTTCATTCTGATAATAGCCATGTTTGAGTGGGTCAAACAAACGGTGCCACATATGGCTTGGCATCACACAATCTACTCTGTACACGCAGGAGGTAACTTGCTGCTCTTTGCCAGATATTTGAAAGATGGATGCCACCTTAAGGAATACTTATCAAATTTGATTTTATTACCCATAAAAAGCAATAAACGAAACAATTCAGAAATCACAAATTGCCAAAATGGCAATAACTCGAAAACCCGTCACATGATTATTTTTACTATTTGGATGAAGATCACATAAAACACCTCTATATATTCCCAAGGTTTCAGTTTGTCAATATAAATATAGGTTTGTGCAAATAATTTGCCAATTGTACTGTAGTATTAAACATCAGCTTGTGTGAAAGCATGTTGTCAAGGTTTTCTCTTGTGAACACCGAACAGAAATATGTGTTAAAAGTGTCAGCCGTCATCTGATAATCAGTAATTATATTCCCTTCCGAGCCTGTCAGTGGTCCAATTGGAGATTTCATTTTCAACAGACTTTTGGCATATTTGAAGAAGAACTTAGTGTCAAGTTTGAGTAAGTGCCAACACTTGCTAAAACAAATTTCAAGCACAAATTGCTGAATTTGTTTGTTAACATCAAATTTCACTTTTAAGCGCTAATGTGACTATAATGATTTTCCATCATTCATAGCACTGTGAACAATCTTCATAGTCTGCTTTGATTGGATAACGTAATATCTACGTAAGGACGCCATTCTTTGATTATTAAAAATTGGCTATTACAAATTATTTTGTGACAGTCAGAATATACGCTTTCTACCTTCTAGGCATAGTTTTCAAAGCAGAAGATAGATAAGTAATAAAAGATCATATTTTTGCGTTATTAATATATTTCTCAAAAGAGCGCCGCCTTAACAGCTACCGTTTGCGATGCTTGCGTGAAATTCTTGGAATGTCCTGGAAAACCGAGAACTAGCCACTGGATCCCGACCGACTGGTCGCCCATTGCTGTGTTACAGGGACGTGTGCCGACATCAATGTGGACACCTGGGAAGATACAGCAGCAGATCACTGCCTAGCTACATACCATGCATACATTCGGGCACCACCACTGCGGAGGACAGTGGAACCCAACAGTGGACGAACAAGAGAGCGAGGCGGAAAACATCGATAGCATCTTTCCCACCATAGTCATCAGCATTTGTGTGCAGTGGCTGTGCCAAGGACTGCCACTTGGGAATTGGCCTATTCAGCCACAATCGACGCTGCCCATCATCAAACTGAGTACCAAACCAGGTGCATGTATTATCTACCTAGACAGACGGAGTCATAAGCATACATATATTTGCTATATATGTTCACGTGTGCTATGAAAATCCTATAACCTCTATATGCTTTTAGTATTTGCTGTGTATCTACATATAAAATCATTAGAGTGAGTGAATGTTTTGACGTATTTGTTTAATACATCCTATCCTTTACCTGTTAAATAAATAGCTAGTTCTTTTTATAATATAAGATTATGAACAAACTTCTCGTCGTGGATTATTGATTCGGAAATGAGAAATGGAAACCATTGCGCTTGCCATTGAATGCCCAGAATCTCGAAAAGCAGAACCTTCACTACATCGGTACCCAGTGAACAAAATTATCCATTTGTGTGTGTGTTTGTGTTTGTGTATGTGTGTGTTTGTGTGTGCATATGTGTGTGTGTGTGTGTGTGTGTGTAGCTATCAGACGTGCGGCATATTTGATCAATAAAATTGGAGACAATGATAATTTTTAACTCATTTGTAGCCAGAAAAAAAAAGCAATGAATATGTTTAAGTACGATTCAAATGAAGATACATTCCAAGGGTTTAGAAAATTTGATGCTCAATCAAAATCTATATTGTTGGCACTTATAAAAAGATTAGGCCACTTTAGTGGAAATACAAGCTGAGGAGAAAAGACTACTACTACTACTACTACTACTACTACTACTACTACTACTAATAATAATAATAATAATAATAATAATAATAATCATATATAATGAGAGCCGTGTATGTCGCACATAGTATCAGTAGCAGCCATCATCCTGTGACACTACGAGTAGAGTAGATTTTACAAGGACGAAAGTCTACGAAAAGTTTCATTTGGTTGAAATCGAGTAAAAGATTGAAATAATTTAGATTTTACAAGTGGATGGAATTACACCAGACTAGGAAAAACCTGATAGGTATCTTATTTGCGAAACATTTTCTCCCTGACAAAGACGCAAAACAGACTCTCTGAAGAAAAAAAAAACTATTGTGGACATTTGGAAGGATAGTTTAAATTGTAAATTTCCCATAAAATAAAATTAAAATGATTCTCATAAAATGTGTTATTGTCTATATGACAATGACCTGGGGGCCAAATCGCTAGACAAACCCATTGTGTAGTTTCTCTAATTACCAGTTCTCTATGAGCAAGAAGTGGACGAAGAAAGGTTCTCACCAAGAATGGCTTTTCGTCCATAACCCGGAGGTTAAACCCTTGACATAACTATAAGGAACACTGGATCTGGGAACGAGCCTTAGCCGAGAATTTTGAACTCCGACTCGTCTGAAACGGTGCGTTTGAGTGGTTAACGAAACAAAATAAATAGCCAAATCTCTCCCTTCGAATGTGGGGGATATATGCGTAAGGCACGTTTGATCCGTTGGCTGTGTGACGTAGGCAGGTAATCACACCACTTTGGTGACGTCGGGAGAAAGTGAATCGCGGAGTAGCAATAGAATTAAGCTTCCTAAAGATAATTGTAATTAAAAACCCTATGGTCATCACTACCCTACCCGTAAACCGAAGAATTCCCATAGATATAGCTGTTTTTCCGTCTCTGACGCACTTACGAAGATCTTGCCACGAGAGGCACTTGAGCCCTAACCCTAACCCTAACCGGCTCGGAGACCCAATAAGCAGAAGTTTGAAAAACCAAACCAGAAATCCCAAACGCTCGCTGCTAACATCTATTCTGTCACAGGCGAGAAACCAAACCGCCAACCGATCGCAATTTAATAAGCGGCCTTGTTATTCCTGATAAGGTGTGATGAACGACTAATTATATCTGCAGAAATAAAAACGCTTGTTATTGTTAAATTTAAAGCAAGCGTCCGGTCTTTTTCTTTCAAATTTACTTTGTAACGTGCGCCCCTTTTTCAGACGCTTCGGGCGGACACCAGAGGTCTTCTTCAAATCTAAAAATACACAGCGTG
>VCCN01007157.1:18421011-18444051 GCA_006491835.1 Architeuthis dux
GGGGGGGGGGCTATTTAAAACAGCCCTCAACCCCCCTTTCAGTTACACTCCTGGTCTGAGACACAGCGTTCATATATCATCTGAAAACAGGCAAAGTAATACAAATTATTATCTTATAGAGTAATATAGAACATTTCTATGAAAAGAAATTACAAAAAATCCTTAAAAGTGGTCCGTAAAGGGTTAAATGCTGCCCCCAAATCATCAATATGGTAAGTTATCCTTCCTAGTGTCTCGGTTGGGCTGTCTTATAATGGAAAATCAAGCAAACAAGTGAAATACAAACATTATTGTGGGACAGAACAGGACAAAATGTCCATATACGATTTGGAAAAGAATCCATGGAATAAAAGGGATTAAAATGCATACTTGTACACCTTTTAGATAAGTACACATCCAATATTCCATTAATAGACACCCATACCTTTCATTTGAGACCGGTTTCATTTTGTTCTAACGCCGGGAAGGGTAGGTCCCTTTTTAAGGCTCTTTTTGAAGCCAGGCCGCTGCACCAATTGTAGTGCACGGAACGGCCACAACAGCAATTTAAAAAAGACTGGAAGAATTGGAAATCCAAGGAAGAATTGAAACTTTTCAGACAAACGAATTATTGAAACCAGCAAAGATACTAAGGAGAATGCCGGAGTATTGAGGAACTGTTTTGTCAATGGATACCAAACAGCAGCTGTCAAATGGCTACTAGTGTAACATTCATGTTAAAACTAAGTATACAAACCGCGATCCAACTGATTGCTTGTGATAAACATCATTCATTTGGCATTTGTGTGTGTACATTGGCTCTTTGCTCTCATCAGATTGGCAACCCAACATGCTATGATTCATAAAATAAAATTATAAATACCTCACCTACTTTTCATTCTACACATAAATACACATTAATATATGTTTACATATGTCTGCAATCAATGTCGGCTCTTAAATATCATTTTTAAATCAATAATATAACCGGAAATAGAAATCTCTATTTAGCGTTTACAGGGTCCACTGAATAAAACCCATGTTAAGTATATAGGGAAAAAAGATGTATGGGATATGAAATGAAAAAAAAGAAATGCTGACATTTTTTTCTAGCTGGGAAAATTATACTTCGATATAATTTCATTGGTTCCCTAGAGTATGTTTAGAATGAGAGGGATTTTTTTTTCAGAAGAGGAAATTAATGTAGTCAAATTATTCTAAATGTACTTTTGGGTATTGATCGAATATATGTTCACCTAACACTCGATCTGTTTTTTCTTTAATACACTAAATGATAACGCGTCTGGTTTTTTCAGTACACGAAAGCGGCAAGAATAACTCTCAAAGTATCCAATGGCGTCTTGGTGAATTTGGAAAAGATTTCATGTAAAGATTAGGGAAGCACTGAAAGCAATTTTTAAATCTATGACTATTTCTTAATAGATTCACGGATTTATATATCGAACTGGTACGCTAGTTTCATAAGCATCACGACAGAATTGATTGGTTGATAGTTATACATTTTGACTAAGCTTTTGATTTAAAAATTCATGAATACAATTAAATACCCATTGCTTTGCTAACAATACACCTAAAGCTGTGTTCTGTATCAGTATGTGTATACAGTAATTTGAAAGGTATTGTTAACTAAAATGCTTGTATTTATTTTGTATTGAACTTGAAACAACTAAAAAGCTTACACTGATTGGCCTTGGGTTTTATTGTCATTAGGTTTGATTGCATTAAATGGTTTCGGGTCATAATCCCGAATGGAGAAACCTCTTATACAGGTCTGGTTCGTCACTCAATAGAAACCCACGCGTGACCAATGTCTTTTGGCAGCTTGCCATGTTGATGGTGATCAATTACAAAATTGGATCAATGAATGAGTCACTTCTCTGGCCTTTTGTTTACATCACTATAAAGTCTAAAGTTTTAAAAAAACAAGGGTGAATGCTGCTGTACACTAACTACGGGTTTAATTTCGCATAAACTTACATTGCAAATTGAACCCCCCACTAAAAATCTTGGGGGGGGGGGTTAAAATTGTTTTTTCTAGATATAATGAGTAAATGTTTAAATTCTCAGCCCCCTATCTCTATTGGTGCGGCCTGTACGCATGATACATACTTACATACATAGCCAGCCAGCCAGCCAGTCAGAGATGTCATGAAATTAAATAAGTGGACGTAATTACGTAAAAATATGTCCACCAATTCTTTTACAAAGTAACCTTGAAAATGAAAATTATTTCACTGTTTCACGTTATAAATGTTAAAACTCTAAAACTTCGAAATTAAAAAAAAACAACACCTTAAAATGTTAAAATTAACGTTTTTATGAACGTAGTTCCGTCTTATGTGTATGTCTTCTGATTCACATGTTACGGCTTTTTATGCCATTTTCAACATAAATGAATTCAGTAATCACGGAGTTGTCTACCCTAGATGGTGTTACAGAGTTGTCTACCCTAGACTGTGTATCAGACGGACTTGTTGCAAATTAATTATAGAATTAATATAGAATAATAAACACAAAAATATCAAATGGTAGATTTCACAAGTTAAGTATATACAAGTATGTTTCAAAAGATTAGAATATTATAACAAAATAGGATATCTGTCGTCAGATTTCTCTGAACTTCAAAATTTCACTTTGCTGGTATAATCTAGTGGTTTCCATGGAAGGATTATTAAAAATCAATCATCTCAAAATATTAGAATATAATATTTAAACAACCAAAACATTATCAATTGAATGTATTAACTTTATTTCAGAAAGAGGGGAAAACACAAACAGAAAGAGTTCCGTGTCGAAACATCTAAAAGGAAAATCATCTGGGAGAGCAAGGAGTGGCCGAAAGAGGTACGCCAGCAAAAGGGACAATCGCAGCCTCGAGAGAACCGTCAAGAAGAGCCGGTTTGACAATTTAGATGAGATCCATAAAAAGTGGACAGAGCCAGCAGTGAGTGTTATCAAAGGCTACCATGCACAGAATGGCTTGTGAAGATGGGGTACATCAGCCGAGTACCTAGAACCAAGCTTCTTCTCAACGATAGGTAGCGTCGCAACCGGATGACATGGGTCAAGGAGAGGCAGAAGTGGAGTGTTGCTCATTGGTCCAAAGTGCTGTTTTCTGACGAGAGAAAGGTTTGTATCTCGTTTGGACACCAAGGTTGAACAGTTTGGAGGAGGGATAATGAGGCACAAAACCCCGATTGTTTGAAGTCCATGGTCCCGTAGTTCACGCGGTCAGTGATGGCCTGTTAACTCACCGGACCTGAAACCCATTGAGATCTTATGGGACAGAGTTAAGAAGAAGATGGCCAGTTTGCGTTCCTGCAATCGGGCAGAGCTCAAGGCTGCTCTCGAGACGCGTGTGTGTCCACCATACCTGAGCAGTGCCACAGGCAGTCATTGACACCAAAGGAGGTCCATCCTGAACCCTTTTTTTCCATTTATGGCCAACGTTCCCTATTGTAAGGATACAGTTTGGTTGTTTAAATTCTATATTCTAATATTTTAAGATGTTTGATATATAACACCTTAATACCCAGTTTCCACTGTCTCATTCAAACTATCTTTGGGAATATATACATTGATTTAAAAAAAAGCTCACAAAAGGTAGGGACAAAATCGCGAACTACATTCGGTTCGTGAATGCTTTTCTGAATGTTCGACATTATAATATGTGTGTGTATGTATTATGTGATAATATTAAAGTATTAAAAAGTAGCAATCAAAAGGTCGAAAAAAGGATGAAAGGAACCTTGACCAGATAACATCACCATCAACCTACTCAATAATGCAGGTAATGTCTTCAGCGAATGCCTCAAACAGAGTAAAGACCTAGAAGATTGGAACACTGCAATCATCATGCTGTTATATAAACAAGGGAACCTAGAATATCTTGGCAACTACAGGTCAATAAGTCTATTCAACTGCATTTACAAACTTTTTACCAAAGTGATCACCAACCGAATCACCACCACGTTAGAAAAGAAAGCCCCACGAGAACAGGTTAGTTTCAGAAAGAGTTACCCAACCATTGGCCATCTCCATTTCGTGAATCAACTAAAAGAGAAGAATACAGAATGCCGCTCGCCTAGCGTTCGTTGACTTCGTTTTGATGGGAATTCCCAAAGTCATCGGTGCAATCGTATATCAAGACGTAGACCCCATGTATATCGGATCTTTGCAGCATATCTACCAACACAGCAGTTCCTTTATCAGACTACCTAAAGACTCAAACCCCATCCATATAATCACCAGCTCACCAAAACTCTTTGGAGCTTTCCTCGAAATCGTCTTCTGAAACTCAGATTGGATAAATAAAGGAATCAGAATTGATGGCCAATACCTGAGTAACCTCAGATTTTCTGGCGACATCGGCCTTTTCGTCAGAAACCTTCTTGATCTCCAAACAATGCTAGGCGAACTGAATGAAAAAGCAAGAAAGTGTGTCCACATATACCTTAATAAAAACCAATACGTCAGGGATAAAGACACATTGAAAACGCAGAGCTAAAGAAAGTAGATCACTACATCTACCTGGGACAACGGATCTCCATGGAATCCTCAAAAGAAGAAGAAACCAAACAAAGAATCACCATAGGTTAGCAAAGCAATGTTGACTTTCAAGAAGAAGATCCAAGTGGTTTTAAGAAGAAGACGCCACAACCAATGCGTCCACGTCACGTTCGAAGCTGAAACGTGGAACTTAACCAAGAGATTTGTACTCAAACTAAGGAGCCTGCAACGCGCACAGGATAAGATAATACTTAACATCAAATGGAGAAATAACAAGACAACAGATTATATTATGAAGCAAAAAGGGGTCGGATATATAATCAAATCCATTAGAAAGTTCAGAAGGTATTGGCACCGTGACTCCCAGGAGCGAGGAGACTGGTAGATATTTGGGGCCGTCTATATCAAACAACGGAATTCGGGAGGCTGCTGCTGTTGCTGATGAGGATAAAAGCAATAAAACATTTTGATTGTCCATAGAAGTTATGTTAGTCCAGAGAGAATAATTAAAACGAAACTAAATGCATTCGGATTGACGATATTTCGAGAATTTAAGATGATATTCTTGAATGAAATAACCTGATGCTAGTTATAGATATGGAGGAAGCAGACAACCCAGAATCTTGTACTCTTAGTAACACGATATTTCTTTAAAGAGTTCTGTATTACTTTGCCGGAGGATACACATAAAATGTTTCACGGAAGAGAAACAATTTACTTATATATACATTTCGGTAGTTAAGCCATAAGATAACCTGAGTGCTTTCTGGTTTTATCACAAATACTTGGATGGTGACAATATGACAAACCAATTTGGAAGAATTTAAAACAGGACAAAACCCATTTCTTCTATTTGTTAGTACTTGTCAAAGTAGTCAGACGAGAAACGGACGGTTATCTTCAGAAAATACCGAATGAATAGTTACTATCAGGAATACCCAGCGTTGCCCATGCAAAAAGATAACTTCAAATATAACAATACAGGAAGAAATATTTAATATATTTCTTCTTACACAACAGAAGAAATGAAAAAAAAGATCATTTAAACTATTTACACATGAAAAATAACTGTTACTGAAAATATATTCTGATGCACAAAATAGAACAAATGATGCCGTCCCTTAGTTTGACATGTCTTCTGGGTACACAGCATAAGTGCTTCTCCCATTGGGTGCCAGTATGAAAAGGTTGGTCAGGGATCCAAACCTAGAACAACCAATATAGAGCTAGCCACGGGGGAAGCATGGAGAAGTCAGGTTGAGGACAGCGATCTTAGGAGATTGTCCTTGTGCCTTGTTACAATTTTAGAATTACTGTCTGAAAACATTTTTCAGGGTGGCACAGAAAGAACGAACATTCTTTTAGCCCTTTATATTCTTATGTTCTATTTTAATCGAAAATTGACCTCTGGTGACCTATAATGACATTGAGGTCAGCACCACCACCTATCCTATAATCTTTTCCTCCCCAATTTAACTCCAACCGTACCAATTTACCGCCAATAATGTAATTGTTTGGCTGCAATACAGATCATACAGGCCACACACTAATTCTACCTCCAATTTACTCTGGTGACCCCGGAGGCAAAAATCTGACAGTATCCGCCCTGTCAGGACAAAAACATTCTTTTAGTTCATAATAAACCCAATATCTCACACACCAAATCGAATCAAATCAATCAATCCAGAACTAGGCCATATGGCAACTGGCTAAAAATAGTGTGAACTCATGACACCTATCAGCGCAATGTGCAACTAAGTCCAGTTCGCGTGCCACACTCGAATTCCGGTTTTTATTCATTTTTCTGTAAAAGCCTTTTATCTCACATGACCTTACATTTGTATTTAGATGTCTTTATTTTACAACTGTTTCGTCGAGGTTAATAATCATGAAAACTTTATCTGTTAGTATGGCAATTGTAATATAACATAGTAATATTTTAAAAAGTTGACTTCGGATGTTTTTTTAATATGCAGTACATAAGTATTTTTTAAATGCTCTTACATGTGAACATTTGATATTTTGTGTGCTATCTGCAGGCAGAAATAAACGAAAATTGAAATTGAACGACAGTATAAATATTCTAATATATTTTTTTAATAGTTCTAGCGATAGGCATTTTTTAATTTTCTATAACTACTTTACACACTAAATAACATTAATCACATGATCTTTGTAATTATCTCGATGCTGTCGAAGCGAAGAACCTATGGGTATTTAAACTTTTATTCTAAAATACTGATTCATTTAAAATATTGTATCAAAAGTATTTTAGTATTTTTTGCAGACCTTTATGTTTTTAAAACTTATGTAATGCTCTACGTATGGTATCCTTCGGTGATCCTAGCTCTTCTCAAAGTTTTCGAGTCTTGGTGGTTGGGTTCTCCTCTACCTTGGATTTTAGACCATCATAATCATAATGGTCGTCTACTTCTTGGTTTTATTTCAAGAGATAAATCGTCACCATTAAAAAGCCTAAACCAGTTTTGGGAAGTACGGTCAGATATTGTTTCATTTCCATAGCATCTGGAACAAAAAGTACAGATAATTAGTATTGATAATGATACGATGTATATAATAATACTATTAATAATAGTCACATATAATCTTTAAATGTGTACATGAAATAAGCTTTCGTAGTCTGTAAAACACGAAAATACTTTTGATACCATGATTATTTTGATTTAAAAAATTAAGTAGGTCCACTAGTTCTCTATACGTGATCAATAAACAATTTTCTATTGCGCTTGTTGGTAGTATGGCCGATTATGATGACGTAAAAGTCCAACATCTGATGCTTATTTCCACAATAATCGATATTTATTGACCTAACGTCGCGGCCGCTAGGACGTTCGTTGCTTCCACCCCATCCCTCACCTTCGTGGCCACGATGTGATTTGAATGTCCACAAAGGCGAGCTGACAAAGGCTTTGATTGAAACGTCTTCGCGGCGCAGGAGTGCTGGTTACAGACACAGGAATAATGAGATAACGGTGGTCTAACAGGAACAAAAAGGTGTATTGATGACAGGGTTACGGATTCAAGTTAACCCTTTCCGTTTATTTAAGAACCACGACTGATCAGGCGATTTCAGCAAACATATGTTCTACGAAAGTGTAGCGACAAGAAAGACTTGGCTGGTCGTAGACAGGGAAAGGACTTAGGACTTTGGTCACTCATGTCACGTCAGGGTTTCTGACTTCAGTTTCAGACTTCGTCAGGGAATCGGTCAACTTCAAGCCGGAATCATTCCAAGTTGAGTCGTCGCAGGGGAAGTGCGTAGAGGCAGCGCGCCCGTGTAGCATCGGGTCTACCGGCGAAACTGACAAAACAGACAATTTTCAGGTCTATTTATCGGGGACTTTTGAACAGGAGGAGTCCAGCCTAAGTAATTAATTTAACCCCTACGCAATTCTGCAGAATCGACAAAACTGACCCTTTTTACTCCAACCACGCAATTTGATTGACTGAGGAACTCAAACTGTTGGCGCAAGGGTGTTCCCAATTCTTTACATCACACGACCGACACATCAGAGCTACTTATCGCGCCCAGATCCATATTACTAGGCGGGGGTCACTGTAATTTCTAGGTCTGATTTCTATGACCAGAACAACAAAACAAAGACGGAACTTATTAATTGCCCTCATAGACTGACCGACTTCTGCACATTGCAATTTTTATCGTTTCTCCTGACCAATCACGGTATTACATTGATAACTCAAATACTTATATAATGAACAGTTTGATTTCTCTGGCCGTAAAAATGGACTCTTCCACTTAAAGGTATACATTTTGATGATACAAATACCCCATACCCACAATTTTAAACAATGGACTCTTCCACTGAAACGAATTCAGTTGTTTCCTTTCTTAAAAAGAAATCATCTGATAGAAATTCAAATATATCCATGGTTTGTTTCACGGGGTTTAACTGGAATTAATGTAATATTCTAAATCCCTGCTCAGTTTATCCAATTCAGATCCCTGTCCACAGTGCAGTGATTGCTATGATGATATTGCAAGTTGTTGATAGTGAGTTTAATGCTTCAATATGCATCATACATGGTGCCAGAGTTGACTAAGCTGTAACGAAATAGACCCAGATCATGTTACTGGTGGCCGTTGCTGGCCAGAGTTGAATTTGTGTTAAACTGCTACGTGACCAAACTAGAGGATCGGATTACCAAAAACCCGTTGAGGATTTGAAAAGAGGGAGCAGCGTATGACCATCACAGGTATAAAAGATAGATAAGAAACAGAACGGAGGCAGTTGGGGTCGGGAGGCAGTTGGGGTCGGGAGGCAGTTGGGGTCGGGAGGCAGTTGGGGGTCGAGGGCCTAGACGGCGTCCCCGCCCGTCAGGGTGGGGGTGAAAGCCTGTTAGAAACAGTGACCAGTGGGAATTTTGAATCCGTTGTAGTAGCAGCCCTGAAAAGTGACCAACTCTTTTAGACAACGACATGCAACAGAATTTCCGTACCTCAACGAAATCCGCGGACCAGCACAGAAATTGACCCGCGTAGTGCGGAAATAAAACCTCAGATTGAAAGTTGAAGATCCGTGGATTTTGTCGTCTTTTCTCTCCACACACGTGGGCAAACACGATGCGATACGCATGCCTGTTTATTCTTTTTAGTAAAGTGGATTCGGCTTAATAGGACCATCTGTTATTAGGACTCACAGCACAATAGGAGCAAATTTGTAAGAACCGATTCAAACGTATGTAATCATTGCTAATTTGCTTTGTTTTTGCTTTGTTGTTGACCAATGCGCCGTTTATTTGGACCTATCAGCAGTGCTACAGAATTAACATTTGTTTTTTAATAACATCTGATAGAATTACTAAAGATATTATTTTAGTTCTCAAAACAACTATCTTTCAAATATGTTCATCTCGTGACTCAAGTTAAATGTAAAATAACCGAACTCTCAAATATATACCGTGTTATGTTGTGGTTGACTAAGTTACCTCTCTTGCAACACTTACTGATTCAAACAAGAGTTTTCTATAAATATCTTTTCATAGAAAACTATTCGCCTCGGTCGATTAATCGGCCCAGTCGGTTATAGGGACCGAAATCGTTGGTCCCGATGTATTCAGTGTATTGACTAAGTAGGTTAAGATTCCAAGAATATGCTCATTTGATAGGTCGCAAGCTTAAACATGTTTGGGTCTATGATGAAGTTCAGGCAGCATTAACAACCCTTCACTGATAGCTTTGGTAAATGCTTATTGCCCAAACACTTAACATTTTAATATCACCCCCTCAGTCATAAACAAATAAATCAGTAGCAGTATCAATGATGAAAAACAATAATAATGATAGCAAATGTCAAGTGTACAGAGACACATATAAATGTCGTAGGCATCAGCTTGGCCATTGCTGTCATTGCTGTCATTGCTGTCAAGTATCTTGGTGCACTGTTTCCACTGGGTCCTGTTCACTGACACATCTTCCAGAGTAGTTAACCAAGTGGTTGAGTTCCTTTCCTTCCTTCGCACCTGAATCAGGCAAGGAGATAACGGCCTTGTGGCACTTCTTCTTCCAAGTCATCGCGGGAGCTCCCCACTATCTCCTCTATGATAGCCTTCGCCCGACCATAAGAGTCATGTAAAGAAGCCTCTCATGCAGCATCCGCGATGTCCTGGCCATTTAAGTCATCTTCTGGTGACGACTACACTGAATGGAGATGGTTTACCCAAAAAGCTCCGCCAGACCACTCCGTTTGGCGCCCTGTCCTGCCATTTTCATACGCATCAAACTGTCAATGATATAATAACTGAAAGTGGCAAATTAACTTAGAGGGTTTGCAAAATACAGACATGCTAGGGCATGAACAGTGATTCACTGCAAACTGTGTGAACCACTTGAACATGTAGACAAATGGTATGAGCACAAACCAGAAGTTGTTCTGGAGAACATAAAGTAAGATTATTAAGGACAGGTTACCCAATCCAGACCAGCAGACTGGATCTAGTCATTGCAAACAAGGAGAATTAAATCTGTCTGATTGTGGAACTAGACGTTCCAGCAGATCACAAAGTAGAACTAAAAGGAAATAAAAAGGTGGATAAATATCAGGATCTTGCTAGAGAACTACGAAAATGATTGCATATAAATTGGAACACTTGGAACAGCTCCAGAGACTCTTGTAAAAAGAGATAATGTAAGAATTGGAAATCCAAAGAAGAATTGAAAGTATTCAATTAACCGCTTAACAGCAAGAATACTGAGGAAAGTGATGGATTATTATGAGACATGTTGTCAGATAATATTATTATTCATTCATTATTTATTTATAGCGACTGGGATTCCAATATCGTGACTACCCGCCAATCATTGGTCCATGTCTATTGCCGGTTTCCTGGCTTGGCAGAGTGGCACGTTAATATGGCTAAGAGCCTGGGTAATAGTGTTCAACCAGCAATGTCTTGATCAACCCTTGGGACGTTCGTACCCAAACTTCTTCGGGTCCAGATGGAAGACGTCCTTTGCAGGATCTTAACCAGGCTCCTTCCATATTAGGTGTCGAAACAATTTAGCCTTCGCCGGGCGATCGATGCTGAAGCGGGGATCGGTTTGCTTCGTTGGCGGATGGTATAATTCCTCACAAACTGAAACCATTTGACACCAAGGAGGGTCCGCAGGCAATAAATGTCAAATACATCAATTCCTCTGTTGTCTTGTTGTCTCATTGAGCAGTTCTCACTGCCATACAAGCGATTAATAGTAAAAGTTTTGTTATTACTTCTGCTCACTTGGTAATTGCGAATTGGAAAGATAATACAGAAACTCTACACCGATGTCTTACTGCTTACCGAGTATCTCATCCCAATTCAGATACATTGAGATCATTTTTCTCTTACAATCAGCCTGTCTACACTCTAAGTGATTTATTTAACAGTTAGATTAATACGAAGCAATATTTTATGAAAGTGGTTTGGACACAAGAAACATGAAACATTCTTTTGCTGAAAAATAAGTAAAAGCATAATAAATGAAAACACTCGAACGAAAAACAAATAAATTGAAAGCAGTTTCTTGGATAATAATGCAATTTGAGATTTAGTTAAGTGATTATAAGCATTTCTCCTACAACTGTACCAACCAGACTATAAAAAGATATTTGAAAATATATATATCTTGACAAATAAAAATAAAATGCTGCTACACAAAGCAGTATTTTAGTTTACATTGTAGTTTTAAATGTTCCAGATGCAGGGCATTGATTAACCATCATCAGACTAGTTTTACATAATTGAATTGATTTAAATTCTTCAGGGATTTATCTTTGTATAATGTAAATATATTTCGATTCTGTTTAATATTTATGTCGCTAATTCTTTTTACAAAGCAACCCTTTTATAAATACATTTAGTAATCAATGAATAAATACCGAAAGTTTTATTTAATTTCATGAATTAGTTGAATTTTAGTATATTTTTTAAATGCGAGTGTACATTTGGCAGTGAACATTTTCCAATTGATTTTCTACGTGTGTTTTTTTTACAAATGTAAACACACATTTCAAAAACAAATAACTCTGTTTCTATATAATGGAAGAAAATGATTTTTATATCAGATTTTCAATGTTAAATTTTGAAATAAAATAAAAATTAGCAAAAACAACAGGGGCAGACGACGTAAAAGATGCCCCCCACTCCCTACGCCGCACTCTACATCATACGCGAGGCGACTGACTGGCCCAGGCAGAAATTCTGCTGCCTTTATAAGTCCATTGTCAAATGTAGCTAGGAGCAGCATTCCATACTACATGGACTAGACATTGTAATGCGTATTATATTTACCGAGGTTGAAAGGCACGGGGGACTTATATCTGTCTAAGATTAAAATAATAACCATTTACTGAATTATGCAATGAATTGAGTGTGTTATATTACTAATCTACAATTAATTGGAAATCTTGAACTTTTTATATTTAACCTAACTAACCTTCATAATTTTAGTCAGGGTAGGCTCTGTCTACCTTGACTACACAGACGGCACGTATCTGGTACCAACTCATCCATGTGTACAGCGGCAGGTATATTGCTAAGCTATTCACATACGGGCAAAGAAGTTCGTTTAAAAAGAAATCACCAACGAGGAGAAAAACATTGATTTAAAACTGAGACAAACCTCTATTTTCTGATCTTTCATTGCAGTGTCTTTTCTCAAATTCATCAAATTAATGATAAGTAGGATTTTTTATGATATCTGGCAAAAAATGTCTTGGGCTTTGGTAACCTTATAATTAAATCTTAAATCTTAAGGGGTTTGTGCTAAGGGGATCTAAGCCGGTCCATATAAAGCCCCCATATTAAATTTCTCTGCCATTTGACCGCGCCCGCCAGTAAGCTGTTCCAATCATTTATTACTCGATTACTAAAATGGTTGTGACCCACTGCCAGCCTGCTGCGCCTTTTCTCGAGCTTCATATTATGTCCTCTTGTCTGATGCCGGCTTACCTCCGATTGCCCTATGAACAGTATGCTCGAGTCAATTTTCGATTCATTATTTTATAATGTTTCGATAAGGTCCGCTCTTCTACGCCGGTCTTCCACTGACAGCAGATTGTACCTTTTCAGACGTTCTGTGTAAAACAGGTGACATAACTCAGAGATCATCTTTGTTGTTCTAATTTGGATCTTCTCCAGTTTAATTCCTTCTGAGGGTTCGGAGACCAAACCGGCGATGAGTATTTCAATAATGGTATACAATAGTTTTAAGTTGGTTAAACCTTTATCAGTGTAACTGCATCGTATCATTCCTAGAATTGCATTTGCTTTCCCAATCTTGTCAGATAACGATTTGTGTATGATAACTCCTAGGTCTTTCTCTTGATCAACTGGGCTTACTAAATTATTTCCCAGATAATAATAGAATTCAATAATTGATCCGGTGCACATGCATTTACATTTCCCATAATTGAAGAGCTTCTGCCAGTCCTTTGAACATTCATATAACGTAAGCAGGTCGTTTGGTAATTGGGCAGCTTCGTACCAGTCGGGGACTTCTCTCATAAGTTTCATATCGTCTGCAAATTTCGAGAGACTAATAATGATTCCCTAATCTATATCATTCACAAACATTATAATTAGGTTGTGCATGGTGTAATATAATGCAATTTTATCTTGTCTCTCCAGATGCTGCCTGGAAAGAATTCATGGTGTAATATAATGCAATTTTATCTTGTCTCTCCAGATATTGCTTGGAAAAAAGGCTTTGATTGAAAAGGGTTTCCATGTGTTTTATGCAAAAATCATTTTCACAAAACATTGCTTCGCATTAAATTAACGGATATATTTGAATTTCTATGAGATGCTTTAAAAAAACCCCAACTACTTCACATGTTTCAGTGGAAGAGTCCATTGGTTCAAATGGTGGGTAGGATATATTTTTATCAGCAAAATGATTACTTTTAAGTGGAAGAGTCCATCGTTACGGACAGAGAAACAGTCACACTGTTTATTATATAGATTCTCTCAGCGTTTTGTCATAGGACTCTCCGGCCTCAAGGACGTACCCCAGTTTTGACTTTGACAAAATCTAAAAAAAGAATAAAATTTGATAGGCCTATGAACTAAGTAATCTTCGGCCTGTAGGACGCAGAGTAAATCTTCGAGTTTTATTTCGGGAAAAATAGCGGCGAAAAAACTGAGAAATACGGTACTTTAATTTCAGGAGCCATTTTCGACACAACTTCGTACACAATCCTGCAATTACTAAATCATCAAAGCACCTTCAGCCGAAAAACCTGTACCCTTATTGAGCAATTATTTGTAATCATGACAAAACCTACCGAAAGATCAGCACATAATACAAGCAAAACACACTGAAAACGTTGGCGCTGAAGGGTATTAAATTAAATGTTACTAAATATTTAGGTTGATTCAACATGGCATAATGGTGACCCAGCCACTTTCCTTTCAGTGAAAACAATAATTGTTTGCTGAAGTAATTCTATGAAAACATGCATCAACTGGGAGGTGTCGTCTTTCTGTTTTTGTTTGGACATTTTTTCGTGTTTGTTTTCTGATCGAACATTGAGGATAAAAAAAAATGTTCATTGCCATTGAACTAAATCAATTTCAACAAATCCAGGCTTCTAGGTCTTGACATGAATAGACTTTGTCTCTAGATAAATCGATAACCAAATAAATCGAAGGGAAGAATGAACAATCGTGTCAAAAGGAAAAAAAGGAACATTATTTGTAAAGGATTTCACAAAAAGTAGTTCCGAATGAAGAACACGTGTAAGTTGATTTGTTTGCTAAAAGAAAGTACGGAACTATTAGCCTTTATTGATAAGCTTAGCATGAAGCTGGAAATCAATCGAACTCTCTACATGGGGAATGGTTTGCAAGTCTAGATTATGGTACAAATTAAGTAGTGCAACACCTAAAAAGAAGTGCACTCCTTACTACAGAGCCAGTAGTATTGTTTTATTTTCGCATCTCATACTTTAATGACCGTGGCAACGAATTACATATCCCTACTCCTAACCCTACTCTTAACATGGTGCAATAGGAACATCGTCAATGTTTTGACCATATATTGTTGCACATTTCTCAATGGTATGGTACACCTTGACTTGTATTAAAATTAATATATACGGCTTCCTTAAATTGTTTTAAAATAATAATTACAGTATTAGTGGGGCCGCTTAGCCCAATAATTGTGGTAAAAACATATAAGTTGGTACACATATAGCCAACGGCATTCCAAAAGAATTTGGATATCGAGCCATCATGAATTTTCAATATGTCGCCCATGGCAGACATTTAAAAATGGCTGCCAGCGACAACTGTTTTTGGATCGATTTTCTTATCCGCGATGGATATAATATGATATTGAAGACATTATTAGTTGAATCTGTTACCATACATATTTTGGGAGAATTGCCAATTGGATAATACATGCAAGTCATACAAAATTCAAGATAGCAGCCATGGCTAGTATGGAAATTGTAATTGCAATACAGACTGATCTGATATGGATGATCACGGTGTCAAATCATACATTTTATATGATGCAGAATTCGGATTTGGAACTTTAGAATTGCCCAGAAGATTCCTTCTATCTCAGAATCGAAGACTCAAAATAATTGATAACAATAACTGCCAATAGATAGGGTAAATCGCGGGAAGGTTTATTCAGCACACCCCCTTTACAGTAGCCGAGGGCGGTTTGCAGGAGGTTCATAGCTTGTGCCTTTTCACAAACAGCTTGCTCATTTTCTTGTCTATTTCTGTGCATGTGCTGATTCGGTCATAGAGCAGAATAATAAACCTCTCGATCGTTGCCATTACATCTTGTGGTATGTCAACAGGGCATGCGTAAGCTCTGGATAGGGAATCATTCCTGACATCAGGGCCATTCGCTCTAACTTCGTCTTTTAGTTTACGTTCATTTTACTTTCCTTTTGTACGTTCTGATATTCCACAACCAAAACCTTTTGAAGCAATAACATTTCTTTCTAATAAATAGTAGTGAAGTTAGAGCTAATGGCCCGGATCTTAGAATTATTCCCTAGAAAGTCGGCCAGCATGGACAATTAGCAAATGCTGGCAAGTTTTCATAAGTTTGTTCAGGCTTGATCTGGTGTTGGACCCCCACTTGTCTGAGTCTTTAAAAGCTGCTACAAGATCAACATGTGGGAAAGGGATTCTGAGACGTGTGGTATGTGCTACAGCCATTCCGAGGAACTGGCAACACTTTCTCAGAGATGACACCAATACGACTTGAACGAGTTGTTCACCTTAGTCTCAGATGCTCTGCTCAGATGGTTTGTGAAGGAGGATAAACAGCTTATTGTCACAGATGATTTGGAAGACAAGCCACCACTTCCAGATCTGTCTTCAAGTGCTCCATGTATGCTCGAGGAAGCCAATAGTGATTTATATTTCTTATTTTGAGCAAAGTCTGGTGCTATTAATTACGAGACGTTGTTGACAAGCAAAAAAAAGAAAACGGTACAATAAACGAAAGATGAACTATTGAATGATCAGCATGCAAATACTGAAGATGTTATTGCTTTTGATCAGAAATGTTGAATAGACTATTTTCAATGGGATCTGATTAGATATTCAAAACCATTACTTCATTTATAATGGATGTTTTCTTCTGAAATTCTATGATTTAAGTATTTATCAGGTTCTTCTTCAGAAACTTCTGCCCAATGATTCAATCTATTTGGAAACACCAATAATCATTTAAATACTCTCATTCGATTTTGATAAACTTATTCCCTCTATCAACACGTTTTTCGATGCCAGATTTGTAAAATTCCTTCAATTCTTACCTGAAATACGAGACTAACTGATTGTCCTTCTCTTGAAGTAAGACTTTGTCCCACGAAATGGTTTTGCAAATTCCCAAACAGTCAATTGGAGCCGAATGCCTCTGTGAGATCTTTGGTCACTCGAGCGGTATGAGGACGTGCATTGTCGTGACGGAGAAGGACCCCGTTTCTATTAAATAAGGATATGCGTTTTCTCTTCAAAGCTGTTTTCAAACGATGAAGTTGTTGACAATAAACCTCAGCTGTGACAGTCTGGTAATGGTTTGAAGGTTCGTAATGGATGATATCCCACAAAACACTTAACAAGATCTTCTCCAGATGAAGGTCTTCCCATGGCTAGGGCACAGGTCTACCATCGCAACTGAGCTACTGACAACAGCGCTTGACATTGTGAAAGATCCATTTCTCATCCCCAGTAACAACTATGCTCCGAAAAGCCTCCTGGAGCTGCCATGAATTTAGTGACTCACAAGAATCAGCACGTAGCTGGCGATTTGCTACGGACAAGTCATTTCCCAACCTTTGACACTACATTACGATGAACAGTCATATGGCTAACATTGGATTATTTGCTAAGTTCCCTGACTGTAACAGAAGGATAGGGTGGCATTTCAACTATCTTGTTCAAGCACTATTGGTACCAAAATCGGACAGAACTTTCGTTACAGCCTAATATTTATTGGAATGGGATCCGATTAGATATTCTTTTTTAAATTCCGATTTATCTATTCGTTTATTGGAAAATATTTAGGCTTTTCGTTTAGGGTTAAATTCAACAGCAACAAAACTCATTTAAATTAATGAAATGGTAATTCAATTTCAAAGATTATTTGTTTCTAAAATGGTTCAATTTTACTCAAGACCCGAAGTAAGATATTTGCTAAATCATGAATGTAGAGGACTGATGACATAAATTAGCAAGTCAATTCCTTTTGTGTGTTTTGGAGGGGGTTCGATATTCTCGCATACAGCAACGCTTAGTTTAAATTTTTAATCATCTGCTTCAGGCACGGCCAGTTTAACATCTTCAGAAATTGTAAATGAAGCCCAGAATTAAAGGCAAAACTTGCAAGCCAAGAGGTTTGATGTACCGATTTAATCTAAATTAGTTTTCGACATTAATTTAGAAGAAAGAAAACTTCAATCTCAAACAAGAAAAGGTATTTCCTTTTTGCAGTTAATTGATCAAAGGTTTTTACAATTACAGAACCTACACATTATAATATGAGCATTCAATGAGTTGTTTTGTAGATACTTATAAATATGCAAGGTATCATGGGACAATTGTAAATGTTTGAGATTTATTTAAGAATAGCAAAATGTATTCAAGAATAAGCTCGGTTTGGGTGCTTCACTGTGGAGCATTGATTATCAAGTTAGTCACACAGACCATTATACTGGGACCTACATCCGAAGAACTGTAAGACCTGGGTGATGCAATGTTTTGTAAAGAAAAAACCTGCACGAGACGTAAAGAATCGGCAGGCTGATCTACTCACTCGGTCATCGTGAATGCGATGACCTCTCAATAACATCTCACAGCTGACTGAGTAACCCCCCACGGGAGAGTGTTAACGCTTGCGCAATAAGGTCCCCATTGATGGGTTGTACATTTACATCAAGGCCGCGCAACCGGTTCTCGAGAAATGGCTGGATACTTCCTGGACAGACCTCGTATAATGAATTTCTGAATGTGTTATCTTTTCCCCGCCATCCAAATTCAACTATAAAATGCAACAGTGATATCTTTATGTGCCATTTTTTGTTCTTTCTTTGAGATGTCGAACACGTGACTAAAAGGTCAAGTGTCAAAGGAGAGAAAGAAATCTTTCTGCCGATTTTACCATTCAATCAGAAGACACAATCATGAAGCTATTATGTTAATGTATTCCCCATGGTATTTAGCGACATTCATAAATACAGAGTAGACGTTTAGCGATGCCATTCAGTCAAGGAAGATATCATCTTGTTCTGTGGTCTTCAATTACAAATGCATTGCAGAACTCTCGATGGTCAAATGCAGGTGATTGTAATACTGATTAGGACAGAGCTCTACCTAGTTTCCTCATTTGTATTTTGTTTCAGATCGCTGAATTCTAATGCTCAGTTAGTAGTCGTAAGCTCTCCTCAAATACTGTCAAAACATTTATTTTTCTTATACTGCCTTCATATTTCAACCGATGGCTCTTTCTGTAAGATTACCGTAATTCCCGGCGTCGAAGACGCTATTTTTCGCCGAAAAAGGTCTCGAACATTTCCCCTGCTTTCTACAGGCCGAAGGTTACTTTTCTTCAAAGGTCTATCCTACAAACAAAACACATAAAACAAAAGGTAATCTAAACTAGATAATAATCTGAACTCCTGTATATGACCTCTCAATGAGGTGTATCCATTAATAAATTATGCTTAGTATAACGAATAAATAAACAAAGATATTTAATAATAAAAACATATACGTAATCACAAAATCATTCCGACGAGCCAACGGACTAGTAGTAATTTAAATGTTATATATCAATATTACCGGTATCTTCACTCTCCTCAAACGAGCTTGACTTTAAGGGAACATTATTAAGTGACAAAGGAAGTAAAACTGCGATATGTTTTACCGGTAAATCTTACAATAACAAGTCTATCGTAATCTATTTTGGTTGTGTTCAGTTGTTCCATGATGAAACGTGTTGCGTTCAGTTAGCAACACCAGACAGCGGTGACGATTGGTTTCCGCAGTTTTAAACATAGAACTTGATATTAAAGGAATATTATAAGAGCGTAAAACCAGAATTCGATTTGTTAAAAGGTTTTCAATTCGGAAGCATTCACTAATGCAACGAATTTCTTTTCAAAGTTTTACAAGTCAGAATTTAGGGTACGTCTTTGAGGCTGGTGGGTCCTCGTCGCCAAGAAATATAACATTTATTTTATTCACATGTAACACAATTATCTACGACTGGGTCACTTAATTGTCTTCAATTTCGACTTTAGTAACTAAATTATCTAGCTTTATGTTAATGTTTTCACAAGGCGTAGCGTCATTTAGAACAGTTGGCGCCCAGTGTATATATTAGAATCAACTTGAAAGTCGAATGAAGCTATAATGTCTATGTAAATATTCAGTCAAAGATGCATTTCTTTCGGCAAAAGAAACTGAAGTATAATTGTTATAGGCTTTTATTATTTAAGGTACCGGCCATATACAGTCTGTTCTAAATGTAGGCTTTTAAAGAAATCAGTTGGCGCATAGTGTATGTATTAGAAGCAAGTTGAAAGTCGAATGAAGCCATAATGTCTATATAAATATTATAGTCGGTTTTTCAAAAATGCATTTCTTTCCACAAAAGCAACTGAAGTATAATTGTTATAGGTTTTTCTTATTTAACAGTCTGTTCTAAACGTAGACTTTTAAAGAAATCAGGTATCCAACAGTTTTATGTTCCAGTCAATGTTGCATACTCTGATTTGCAGAGCTTTTCATTACTTCTGCCAACTGTGTGCCTATCCACACAATACCTCGGAAAACTATCAATGAATTTCAATAACATTTAGTGAAAGGGTGGGATATGGACGGAGAAAGAATTGATTCAATTTTGGGGCGGATCTAAGACTTTATTTCGGGTTTCAGCTAGTTGAGCATAGAAGAGCATAATTAATGCTGAGAAGATGCTAGAAACGTATCTGATCAAATAAGAGAATTCCAGTAATCAGCAATGTAAGTTTATGCTAAATTGGTCAAATAGTTTGTGTCCAGCAGCGTTCACGCTTGCTTTTTGAAAATACGTTCATCATAAATCATAAGAAAAAAAAAGATAGTACAGTATAACCTCGATATTCAGGCATCGAGTTGTTTTTGACAGTGATGTAAAATCTAAAACGAATTCACAAACGTATTTATTTTACCTTTTCCGTAGCAAATCAGTAATCGCTGATACACAATGATCACACGTTATTGCAAAATTCTACAGTATATAAAGTGGAGTAGCCTCCCTTTGCCAATAGATATGAACGTTTTTTTATAGTTGTAGATATGATGAATAACAAATCATATGAAAAAAACGTTCTGATGAAACCTAATTAAAAACAGGTCTGGTTTGTCACTCAATAGAAATCGTCAAATGACTAACGTCTTTTGGCAGCATGCCGTGTTCGGGGTGATCGATTACAATATTGGGAAAAGAGGTGATCAATGAATACGTTACCCCCCTTTGCCATTTGTTGGGCAGTGATCACTAAAAAGCCCGAATTTTCAAAATGCAAGCGTGAACGCTGCTGGACACAAACTATTTGACCAATTTAGCTTAAACTTACATTGCAGGAGAATGTTCAAAAAAACAAAAGAAAACATTTTTTCTAGACATCATCATCATCATCATCATCATCATCATCACCAGCCGTTATAGGTCCACTGCTGTACAAAGTCCTTTCCGATATCCTTTCATGCCGACCTAGATTGTGCTAACCTCTGCCATGTCTTACCGGCAAACTTTTCTATCTCATCCATCCATCTTGTATCTGGTCCTTTCCGACTGCGTTTACTGTCCCATGGGCACCAGTCGTTTAGTCCCCCCCCCATCTATTGTCATCTCTTCTTGCTAGGTGACCAGACTATCTCTATTTTTGCTGCTTAATTATTTGGATACTATCCTTCACTCTAGTCCTATCGTTATGCGTCGTCTTATTTCGCTGTCATGGTCTTTCCCTAACTGCATTAGCTGCCTTAGGTGCATTCATCGATCTCTTCTAGAGTCTCTCCTTCTATCTTTATGACCCTTTTGGGGACTGTATCGTTGAACATTACTTTTGTTTTTGTTCTGTTCATCTTTAAGCCTACTTTGTTACTTTCCCTATTTAGATCCGTTAACATGTTTTGTAATTCTTCGGATGCATCCGACGTCATGGAGATGTCATCGGCCAATCAGCCCTCTCGTCCTATTGGTGCGACCTCTACGCGCGATACATAGATAGCCAGCCAGCCAGCCAGGCAGACCAACTTAAAAACTGAAGAAACCTATGTTGATGTTGACAATTTTGGTTGACGGTTTTTAACATGTTTGTTATTGAGTGAAGACCTTTAGATGGCAAATGTTTGCATTAATGTTGCAGCTCAAATAACGTTGATGACCGACATTCGTTCCGCTTAATTGCAACCGAAACTTAAGAAGAAGACAGCCAAAGAAATAGAAATATTTGTTCCGCTTAATTGCAACCGAAACTTAAGAAGAGGACAGCCAAAGAAATAGAAAATTAAAGGAACAACAGAAAAGAAATAGCATATATTAACCAACGGCGAGGCCATTAGGGTTTGTGAATTATCAACACCTGAAATCCATTTCGATACGAACCAAATGTAATTGTAAACAGAGGTCTAGTTAGTCACTCGATAGAAACCGTCACGTGACCAACGTATTTTTGCAGCCGTGTTGGGGTTGATCAATTAAAAATGTGGACAAAGTGGTGATTAATGAATAAGTTACTTCCTCGCCTTTTGTTAACAGTCTGTTCTAAACGTACTGAATTAAAAAAAAAACAAAACAAAAAAAGCAAGCGTGAATGCTGCTGGACACAAACTAAGGGATCAATTTAGCAAGAAATTACACTGCAAATTGAACCCACCACTAAAAACCTAGTTTGGGGGAATTTTAAAAAACAAAAAAAACCTTTCTAGATATAATATGGGGTAATTGTTTAGAATTTCAACCCTCTAGCTCCATTCGTGCGACCCATACGCGTGATATATACATATATATATGTGTATACATACACAAATACATACATAGCCAGCCAGCCGGACCAGCTCAAAACCTGAAGAAACCTATGTTGACAGTTTTGGTGACGGTTTTGGTTGAAGGTGTCTAATATGCAGTCATCGTCGAATTCGTTTTTTTTTATTGAGTAACGCTGTTGGTTTATTGCTCTTTCAGGAAAAAACTATGGCGGAATCACCAGATACAGACATACGAGATAAATTGTTAATTTATTCAGAGTTACTCAGCGTTCCTTGATAATTTATTTTGCTTTTCGCTTTTTATTTAATCCTCATACGTTCACACATTTTAAGTAAATTTTGTGATAAAATTTGAGACGAAAATATATTGAAAATCGAGTAGAGTAGATCGCATAATAATTGTTTCAACATGTTTTGAATTTTTGTATTTGTTATATTAATATTAATCTTTGCTCCAAACTTTGTCAATTTTAAAGCTGTAAAAGTATGTTAAAATGTTGCACT
>VCCN01007157.1:18512967-18526116 GCA_006491835.1 Architeuthis dux
AATATTGAGGTCCAGATTGAGGAAGAGTTTTGACCAATGATAACGGCTGGTTTTGAAACACATCCCATTCTCTCTTTTGGTTGGTTAGGGTCTTTGTAGTTGCAAGGAGAAATGTTTTTACTCAGTCTTGCTCGAAACTTGGACAAGATCGTACGAGTACAATCAACACTACCACAACCTTGGGGCTGTGGTAGGGGAAGCTAAGAGATGACGGCACCGAGCGAGGAGTGAGAGAGGGTGTAAGCTTTATTAGTAAGAATAATGGGAAGATGCCTGTTTTATAGATTCTAAATATTTTTCTGTAACCGTTTTGCAATTGCACGCCTCCAACACCAATATGTTTTATGAACCTGATGTCCTATTATGAAGGAAGAAATAAACGTATATAAATGATACACGATGACTTCTGTTTCTGCTTCCGGCTTGTTGCATGGGTGCACATCTCTTAAAGATCACAGTTGCAGGGAGAGGAGAGATGCAGGTTGGTGCATCAAGGAATTTGTCTCTTTCAGGCTCCTCCATCGCTAAATTTCATCACCTTCGTCCGACCGTCCGGATGTAATTTGTTGTTCACATAATCAACACGGTTGACGCTACAGAAGGATAACAGAATGGATGACCAGTGGCAGAACAAGCCGAATCCCAAAGGAATATGAGAACATAAACATAGCAGACAATTACAGACCGATAACCTTCTTACCACTGATTTAAACATTCTTTACCGGAGAAATAGCAGAAGATATTTAGTATTCATTGGAGAGCAGAGGACTACTATCAGAAGAACGAAAAGGATGCAGAAGAGGAACCATATAACTAAATGACCAATTGTATATTGAATGAATTTAATTTAATTTAATCAGAAAAACGACACCATAAATTGAATACTTCGAAAATATGATATAATTTTGGAACAGTCCATAATTGAAATCAGTGTAATACATGCTACTAAAACCCCTTTTTCTTCACTAACCATGTATTTTATTAATTAAAAAAGTTTCTAGTCTGACGACCAGATAATGTGCCTAGGTAGTAGTACTGAATTTACGACCACAATGCTGAAGTATTGCTGTCACTGATATGAAGACTTAATGAATAAAGATTAAATGAACGAACAGTAAAGAAAGACACATTGAGTTTATATAACATATTTAATCTCCATGCTCGGTAGGTGTCTCTTAGATATCCAACGAGAAGGACCCGGTTGGCAATACAACATAATGTTAAGCAGACAGGAAAGCAGAAAATGGATTGTTTTTCTAAGAGTTACTTCAGTCAAAGCGGCTAGAGAAAATGCATGTTGCAAATATGGTAAGCATGGACATTATGCAAATTAGCAGAACAGAATCTGTCTGACCATGCAAAACAAATATTTCAAAGAAGATGTCTGTCTGATCTAGAAATACTAGAAATTGTCGAAGAGAGAAACTGAAAAAAAGGAGAATACTGGCTAGAGAATGATTCCAGGTCTCAACTGATATCGTAAATGAAGACTTAGGATCAGATAACATAGGATATCGAGCGATACCCGCACACAAATACTAACCAGTTATGGAAGCCTCAACCAACAAAGAAAGCGAATACATCCAGAAACTGAAAAATAAAAAATGAGGAGAAAAAATTCAATGTCATCTCTTAGAAACATGAACTGGAAGAAAGTAACATTAGAAAAAAAGAATAAACATTTACGCTGAAATGACCAAAATAACATAGATGGCTGGGGAGCATTCAGAGAGCGTATCTCTCTGCCAAAGCCATGCTCTAACTAAACACTGAAAGAAAGGTTTGATGTTATGATGCAGGGGAGGGAAATGTGTAGGTTTCGATTTTCCATATTTCGGACTATTGTCTTAATATGTTAAAAATATCTCTCAATCGAGAATAAATCCTAGATGCACCCCAAAATTGAATCAATTCATCCTTAGTCCATTACACACCGTCCTTTTGGAGATATTGTGTGGACAGACAGACAGGCAATCATGAATACATATACCTCTTCCAATTTCCTCGGCAGAGGTAAAAAAGATCGCAATATTCGCAGGTGCAAAGAGGGTAGAAGAAATACAACATTGAAATACGTATTTCGAAGCGTTGACGACCACAAACACTGAATAGGAGATGTAGCTGGAGAAACAGTCTTTGGAGCTACACAGAGAAGCAAATCAATTAAAAACCATAATGTCTCAACAGTGAAAAGTAAAGTACAACAGGTCTGGTTATTCACTCAATAGAAACCGTCACTTGAGCAACGTCTTTTGACAGCATGCCGTGTTGGCGGGTGATCAATTAAAGAATTGGAAAAAGGAGCGATCAATGAATAAGTTACTTCTCCCGCCTTTGATTGGGCAGTGATGACTAACAAAGTCTGAATTTTCAAAAAAGGCAAGCGTGAATACTGCCTGAGGGACCTAAGGGCCCTAAGGGACCAATTTAGCATAACATTACATTGCAATTTGAACCCCCACTATGAACCTATGTCTAAACATAATAAGGAGTAAATGTTTAAATGTTCAGCCCTCTAGCTCCATTGGTGCGGCCTGTACGCGTGATACATAGCCAGCCAGACTGATTTGAAGACTGAAGAAACCTATGTTGACAATTTTGATTGACAATTTCTAATAAAGGGGAACTACTGCAGAATTACAAGATTCAAGTAAACCTTCACTAATCCGGCTACCTGTAATCTGATTCTTCACTAATTGGGCACTGATTTCAAATTTTCCAGGTCATTGTTATTTCAAATCTCCCGAGGTACTGCACAAACCTGATGTACATTGTTTTGCACCAGCTTTGTCCACCTGTTAACGTTCTCTTGTAAACACAAGCAATCGATTCCTGCTTGTTTCCCTGTATTTATTAATATCATTTACTCCTATTCGACACTAATTATGGCTCCAGTGAATACAAGAAGTGCAGCCCGAGTCGTGAAGCGAAATCATCGCACAATATCAATTAAAGATAAGGTTTATCTATAGCTGTATAGTGTATTTCTTCATTAGAATTTCACTGGCTTTTCGTTTAATGTTCGTTATCCCTTATTATTTAACGTGTATTGATTCACATGATATGTCAAAGGTATGATGAGGTGGTTTAGAGGTCACTCTCCTGTGATTCGTCATTTTCACTAATCCGGCACTTCTCAATGTCCAAAAGGTCTACTGTAAAATGATTTAAGTTGGCAAAGAAACAGGCATAGGATGATACAACACGGAATCTCAGTTTCCAAAATAATGAGGTTAACATTTAAAAGCCGTCAAATGAAGATATAGCAAAAATAGCAGAAAAACCAGGCACAACTGAAATCAATAAATCTTAGTGAAAAATGAGGAGACACACACACACACACACACAAAATGTAGTCGTTGTTGAACCTTTAAAATGACAACCTATTTGAGACTCCTGGGAAATATATATATATATACCGAAGTGTCTATGACTGCTGGAACATATATGTCCCATAGATCTCTTTTTAGAAGTTAATTTGGAAGTACGTGTAAAAGAAGTAAAATAAGGTGAAAAACAACGACGTCATCATAGCACGAAACCCACACAAAAATTAGTTCGCATTACATGACTGAACAGGAAAGACGCGTAGGTTAAGTTATCTGCTAATTCCGTGCTTTTTATCTATCCCGGGATAAATATCTAATGGGACACATGTATCCCATCATGATTTTAGTTCTTTAAAATATGAAAAACCTTTGATTTAAAAAGAATAGTTTTCCTTAATCATTAAATAAAAATTAACACGCTTTTGGCTTTTTTAATACCCTGTTAATAATTCAGGCATTACACACATTAAGGTTAGTCATGAAAGGTTTAATTGAATTAGATGGAGGCCACAACATATAATTTATTTCGTATACCCACAGATTATATACCTATTGTACGACACAAGGCTTTTTAAAAATGTGAATAAGTTACAAAAACTACCTGATCTTTTTAGATCTTTACCACAGACATCAAGGTATTCCCATGACTTTACAACTTGTAAAGCAATGGGGTGGTACTGTCTGGGAGACGGATACCCAGTCATCAGGCTAAAAATATTTTTGGATCCGTTCTGCGAATGTGGCAGTTATCCATTGAACGACATTACAGAAATAAATGGGTTTCCAATGGCCTTGTGCCAATACTATGCTAAGATTGGTGAATAATAATACATGTCCTTCCTACTATAAGTCACCAAATGTCCATCTGTCCGTATGTTACAAGCGTAACTCAGGAATCACACAACATATCCCTATGAAATTTCTGTGTGACCCCAAGACATGTTTTTAGCAAGTTAGTTTTGAAAATTAAAAAATAATAATAATAATAATATTGTGGGGATCTGTGTTTACGCTCACCTCGATAATAATGATCCATTTCCATATATCTATCTATATAATACTAAAATTCTGATTCCGTTTATCTGTATGTGACCTCTAAGTAGACGAAACGTAGCTTTGTAGCCTGATTGAATACCCCTAAAACAGTTTTGATCTCCTATTGAGGTTAAAGGCCCGACCTTCCGCAGGAACTATCCAAACTCTGTACATAAAGCGGGTTTTAAGCTAGTACTTTAAAATCATTTTCCATAAAATAACTAAATGGAACGGCCCACAGCCTGATGGAATAGATGGGTTATGGTTCAAGAAAGTCACGGCATTTCACGATAGACTCACCCAGCAACAAAATAAATACCTGGCGCAAACACATTACTGAGGTTTCATGTACATTTGTGCAACTAGTCGTGGTGGAATTGTTAGCAACTAGTCTCGTCGATCGTTACTACTGAATAGTGAGTTCAATTCCAATAGCTTGCCCTATACTTGTGGCTTTGTGCCAAAACCTAATCTAAGCTTAGTGAATGACAATTGTGTGAATTTAATTACAGCAAAGATTTTGAATATTCTCATATTCCTGTCCAAGTCAGAGGCTTGAGTATACCTTGATTTTTCTACTGTAACAAGAACAATGCCCACTTAATTTTAAACTCGTCATTGTTTGTCTGTCTCGTCACTTTAAACCAAATCGTATGTAAAATTGACATTTTTGAAATCACGACCGAAATTGAAATCGGTAGTCGGCTCCCTTATCGACTGAGCCAAACTGACAAATCTTAATTTTCTAAGAATTAATTTAGTATATATACAATACAAAAGTTGAAGTAATCATCTTCAGTCGGAATAAAAGTAGGAGTGGAGTTTGACCTTGCAGCAGCCAGGCTTGTAATGTTCTGAATTCCATTTAGCCAGCTATTTTTATATACGTTTTTCCAATGTAAGAATTTAGTTTTCTTCTTTTCACTTGGTGAGTAACTATTCGTAAAGTATTGTCTATTATCGATTGACCTGCTCGTATTTCAAATCGTCTTTTGTTTGTAGATTCATAAACCCAGGTCGAATTTACTTTCGTTAGTGCTCAACACAAGATGTGATTCCTAAAATGTCCCGGACGCAGTGTAAATAGATAAAATGGCATAACTATGTTTTTTACTATTTTCACTTTTGATCTCATCTTTTGGGTACTTCTTCACACCGAGAGTTGCCAGAGGAATATCACTGACACCACTGAAATATGCTGTCGTCAGACAGCAAAGCCAGCAAAATAATGCTTTCGTTTAAATTTATTTGTTTTCCACTCCAACTAAGTAAGTGTATTTTTGTTGTATTGCTGTTTTAAGTGTGTTTTTTATGGCTTTAACTTTAGTTTAAAACAGGTCAGTGAAATGCGAAATTTCAGTGACATCGGCGACATTACTCTGGGGACCCTTCATTTGAACAAGTACCGATCTTTCTTCATACAATATTTCAAACACCATCAGTAAAGAAGAGAGGTGATGAAGATTTGCCGGCAGTAGAAAAAAGTGAAACATTCGAAGCAATATATTCACAATTTGCACAGACAATGTTGAAAAATGTTTTGGGGTTTTGGATTAGCAACAAAACTGCTTTCTCTTGTTTGCAGTCTACTAAATAAAATCAGCTTTGTGATTAGAAATAAAATTTAAAAATTGCTTGCCACAAACGTACGATTGGCAAGTAGTTATCTAAAAATAATCTTTTCACCTGACTTTGTGGAGCCGGTGAGGCAGCGACTGAGCATTAAGTACGAAAACGAATTGCTCATAAAACAAACATCAAAATGCAACCTAGATGAACGGCTCTTCTAGCAGCCGACAAAGAAGCCAACATAACAGGAAATTTCCTACTCTGACAGAATTCTCATAAAATGTGGCTAGCGATGAAAATGGCCAACCTATTAGTTAAAAATGTGAAAGCAGCGAGAGATAGAGAGAGAAACATAAAGCTGTTTGAAAGTTGAATGTGGGCGATAGTAGACAGGAGAACTGGTCCATTTGTCACGAATTCTAATTCGGGTGTTGACTGGAACCGGTCGCCATAAAAGGGAAATTGGGTGGAAACTGTTGGTGGCCATGTTTAGTTGTTAGTTTGTTTTTGCTACTTAAACTGCCGGACAGAGAAATAGTGTGGGTGGCAAGAGAAACATTTGAAATGGGATTTTATAGTGGAGGAGGTTAAAAGCAAAACGACAGAAGAAAGGTGAAAAAGCTTCAGTGATTTCAGTTTGGGAAGCATCAGAGAATCTTAACTTATTAGACATTAATGAATCTGATTAGTCAAAAAGCCTTTAAAACCTATTATCATTTTTGATAAGATTTGATACAGTCATCTGTCGACATATGCCTGGCAATTACGTCCGATCGCAGATACGTCCCCATAAGAGCTTGAAACCTATCATCTGTGGATGACGGGATGGCTTAACTGCGAATGACGAAACTTTCCGTCATATTGTTAGCGTGCTAAAGAAATGCAAACAGGGGAGGCGAGAAGGAGAATGTAAAAAAGCAGACATCTTGCTGGGTTGAGCTTAGTGAAAGAAACGTAATGGATGGAATATATTCCTATCTCCTTGAAAAGACAAGGAAGACGTATGCACAATATAAAGGTTTATGTAAATATGTATGTGTCATGGCATCTTATGTTGTGTCACGAAGTTTTCGAAGCTAAATCATTTTTATTTAGCATTTACAAAATGTAATTGATTTTGTATGATGATAATATCAACTCTATGTTGCTGCAAGCCAAACTCGAGACTTTCCTGCCGCAGTGAAGCCTTGTTAAAAGCTAATCCATAGGAGCTACGATGGTTTGCAGAAGTCCAAATCCAACCTCTAAACTCACTCAGGCGCCATGTTTCTGCACTGGAGGTAAGACGTAGTAAAACATTAATAAAAATGGGTAGGTATGAACAATGATTTTCACCGGGAAATCGATACCCAATTAAATTTAAAAAACAATTTCTTGATTTTTTTTTGGGTTTTGTCAAAATAGAAGAAAATTATCATTAATTATAACGTAGAATTGAACTATTATAAAGTCAATATTCACTTAAATCGGCAATAAATCATCCATTACGTCAAATTAGATGACAGCTAATTAAAAATTTTAAAAGATTTAAATTGTGTAGTTAAAATATACCAAAAACAAATTATTCGTTGGTTAAAGAAAGTTTGTGGAAAAACAGATGGTTTCATCATCGCTCAACTAAACTGAGAAATTATTTTCATACTTTTACTAAAAAAACCCAAAGAAAAATACATTTTTAACACTTTATCAATCATCGCGCTTCAAACTTATTGCCTGATCTTTCTATAATCGGGTGACGACGGACGATGTTGACTGATTTACCCAGGTCCGATGGTGGACCGTAAGCGAAATAATCATTGTTTTCTTTTTGTTGACCAATATTTTATTTAAGAGAAATAATGTTGTTTTATTTCAAACATATGCTATTTTTACAATTTGACTCCAATTTTCCCTTCAATGTATCGATATAAAACGAAATATCGCTGTAGTTTTAAAAAGATTAATGATGATCACAGAAAAGGAGAAACAATTATTGCTTTCGTAAACTCCATTATGCAATTCTGCAATATCTACACTATCAAAATGCCATATATCAAAATAACTACCACCGAGGAAGAAAACAATGAGGAAGCAAAAGAATATATAAGAAAAATACACCTGATAAATATATTTTCTTGATATCTCTATATTTAATTATTCAGCATTTATATACCATTTTAAAATAAATTTCAGTCGGAGCACGATAGAGAAAGAATAAAAATAATATGCCTTAAAGAATATTGAATTAATCGAAATAATCGATAAAAGATCTTTTAAAATTCTTTTTCCAGTTAAAAAGCTTAATATAAATAATCAAATAAAACTAAAAAGTTGTCAAGAAGAAAAGATTTTACTTAATTTTTCAGTTTTCAAAATCGCAAAGTAAGAGTTCCGTAATTCTTTTCTACAAAAAGTAAACATAATTAATTTATCGAGGAATTTATCAGTAAAATGTGTAAAATAAAGTATCAAATTAATAAAGGGTGGGGTTGGGTATGAATCATATTAAAAAGGTTTTTCTTCTCCGAAATTTGAAATGGAAAATGTACAAAATAATTCGTCTTTTAATAAATAAGTACCGAAAATTTTATAAAAATCGACTAAAATATTGATTTTTGCAAGGTTTTTAAAATCGAGGTGTTTTGCGTCATAGAAAATTTTCTAAATGCAAATTTTTTGTTTATATAAAAGCAGCTTTTCACGCTTCCAAATTTATAAAGAATCTCTGATTCTATAGAATTTAGTCACAGAAAGTTAATAGCAGATTTTTTTCCCCCAATCTTTCTTCTTGATAATGACACAAAGATTTTGAGGACGACATTATTTTTTTATACAAAGTTGGGGCTTTTTTTGTCAGGTGCCGATTTCACGCCGAAAATATTTTCCTATAATGGATTACAATACTTCATCTAATAAAATAAAATAATGAAATACAAATTGTGAATGTTTATCCATGCATTTGACCTGCATTCAGCGTTTGTTTTGCAGCGAGCCGTTATAGAGACAGCGCGCATCCTCTTCCTCGCTCTCCTACACTCCAGTCTCCTGTACCTGCCATCACCACAACCTCCGACCACAACATCATCACCATGTCTTTGGGTCTGGAAACGCTGAAAATCTTTCCAATATAAATTAATGATAATTGCTTTACGCCATTTTGGCTGCCGAAACGTTTTTATGGGAATGCTCTACTTTCGGATATCTAATTGTTTAGTAGTTTTAGTTTTTGCAATCTGGCTTGTCAATAGATTTCCAGTTCGAGGAGAGATATTAAAGAATGGTGTACCATATTTAGAAATTCCATTAATTATTTTGAAGTCTCAATTAAATCCCTCCCATACTTCTCTCTAACAAAGTTGTTAACCCATCAGAATTTAAACCAGTGCTACTCAAAGTGTGGTTCGCAAACCATAGGCTGCAGGTACGCGGCTAGTTTCATATTAGAAACCGTCAACCAAAACTGTCAACATAGGTTTCTTCAGTTTTTAAGTTGGTCTGACTGGCTGGCTGGCTATGTCTGTCTGTCTGTCTGTCTGTCTGTATGTATGTATGTATATATCACGCGTTCACCAAATGTGTTTTTACGCTTTTAATATTGTGTCAACGCTACCGGACACACCATCTGGCCTAGAACCTTGAAAGTTTGCAAGAGTACTCCACTAGACATCTTCTAAAAACCTTTTTATTTTTTTTCATTTTTTGACATTTTTTCCGCATTTTTGGGTTCTTTTTGGAATTCGCTTTTTCGGATGAAATAGTAGCAGTTATAACAGAGTCATACACACGCATTCACGCACACACATACAGGGGTTCTCCGATTCAAGGCGAAAACCAGGCCTTCTCAAAGTCAGGGCCGGGACACCCCCAGGACACATTCGGAGGTCCCATGAAGATTATTGGGGGTCGCAGAAATATTTTTAAATATTTTTAAAAGAATAAATGGAACAAATGCTGTTTTTCGCGAAAAAACAGAACATGGGGATCTTCTTGGGATCTTGTATAATTGTGTCAGCGCTACCGGACATAATACGGTGATTCACTTAATGGCTGGTGTGGCGTGTATTTATTATTATTCAAATCTACTTTACCCATTACTATTTATCCTTTTATTATTTAATAACATATATTTAAAATATCTTTTCTAGAGGATTTGCTTATTTTAATTATTTTTATTTAATTATTTTGCCATGTTGTATTACTTGTTTACGACATAAACTCTTGATATATTCATTATATTTTTCCGATAAAGATCAACATTACTACGGATGTTCAATTAATAATTTACTGATCATGTACGAATGATAAAGTGGCACAAATATGCTACTGATCCCCGGGACATTGGGGGAGAAAAGAACTCGGTACACGAGATCAGATGTTTGAGTAACGCTGATCTTAACGAAGCCGTTGTTGCTTAGAAGTTCAAATGGAGTTCGATTTGGTTGATCAGTTAGAAATTCAAGAAGCTTCGTTTCCAGTACGTACGTGTTCTTCCTGTAATGATCTCTTGAAGAGGGAAAATAAAGGTTGAGCCAAATCGATCGCCAAGCATCGTTGCCAGAGTGCTTGGACGGACAGGGCGTTGGTCGGGCGAGTTTCATGCTCTCATTGCCCAAATGCTTAAATGCGTTTAAGAGTTTTTTAGTCACGTATCCTTAGTGAAAATGGTCAGAGTGAAAATTCGATTCGTGTAATCAAAACGTGCAGATATCGCCGAGGAGTCGATGCGGTCGCGTGATCCGCCAGACTCCCCCGTTCTACGCTATGTAATATTAGTGCAGCAAGAATTCCATTACTGATATCAGAGTAGAGAGAACCGGAAACTTATACAACGCCATTGCATTTTTGTTTTCGAAATGGAAACGCTGACCGCAAGATGTTAATTTGCAGAGGAAGCAGCAGTAGCAGCAAGTCCTAGTTTCGATTCAACTTTGCATTTGACATCGTATCATTAAGATCGATGTTTTCTTTTATTTCTACTTGCTGCTTTTTTTTTATTCCAGTGTGTTCTGACTTCGAAATGTATCTTTGTTTTTTCCTTTCTTTCTTTTGCTTTCCTTCTCCGCCCAGTGCTAATAAACGAAAGATTCTGTCTCTTATAAACAGGTTTCGACTGATTGTGATCCTTTTAAATGTGTGCTGCACGTTGCAACCATTTTCTTTTGGAAAAGAAAAAGATGCAAAGAATCTTTGTAGCTTTCAACAACGCCTACAATCATTTTCGTCATTTTACTTATTAATGATTTTGATTCCATTTTGTTAGAAGCCTACACATTGTTCGCAACTCATTTAACTACAATTGAAGACATCTCTTTATGTATCTCTGTGTGTATGCACCGCGATTACCAGGCAACTTTCTATTGTCTTTCGTGATAGTTTCTATAAATGTTCTCTCTTGACTTCTGCTCTTTAGAATTATCTAAATTTAGATATACGATATCTAAATTGGCACAACTGAAAAGAAGTAATAAGGTACCTCGAAGCCGTAATTTCGTACGACGTACGGGGGAAATTATTATAAACAGATTTCGACGGATTGTGATCCTTTTAAATTTGTGCAGCACGTTGCAAAGTTGTTTTTTTACTCTTTTAATCTTGTGTCAGCGCTACCGGACACAGCATCTGGCCTAGAACCTTGAAAGTATGCCAGAGTACTCCACTAGACATCATCTAAAAACCTTTTTTATTTTTTTGGACATTTTTTCCGTATTTCCCAAAAATGCGGATAAAATGGTCTTTTGGAATTTCTTTTAATAGTATCGCTTTTTCGGATGAAATAGTAGCAGTTGTAGCAAAGTCATGAAGACCTTTTTTAGTGATCACAGCCGAACAAAAGGCGAAAGAATTAACTTGATTGACCATCACTTTTTTCCACTTTTTAATTGATCACCCCCCCCCACACACACACACAGGTGGCGGTAATTCATTTCCCCTGGAATGCTAGTCATTATTATATACTGATTTACTCATCCTAATGTCCTCATCTTGGTTGTTACAGTCGCAACTGCAATGCAATGCAAACTTTAAACATATACATATTTTCTTTTTGGTAAAAAAAGACGCAAAGAATCTTTTTAGATTTCAACAAACACCTACAATCGTTTTCGTCATTTTACTTATTAACAGTTTTGGTTCCCGTTTTGTTAGAAGCCTACACATTTTCTGCAGCTCATTTAACTAAAATTGAAGATATCTCTTTATGTATCTCTGTGTGTATGCACCGCGATTACCCGGCAACTGTATATTGTACGAAGTTGAAGTTCGCCAGATATATTAGTCTGCACATTTGAAGTTTTCTTTTGATCGGCGGTTCTCGAGATATCTAATAAAAATAAATAGAATTTAAAGATTACAGATCTTTCATTATAATTTATAGAAAATATCTCTCTTGACCTCTGGTCTTGAGAATTATCTAACTTGGCACCACTGAAAAGAAGTAACAGAAATACTTCGAAGCCGTAGTTTCGTACGACGGACGGGAACATTATGTTACATGACAATTATTGCAGGCTGCTCCACACACCATAAGGTCTTGTCCCTTCCAAACATGCAACTTTGGAACTGGCACTGCCCTAGATAGAACGATGCAGGAATAATTCCACAAAAAAGATTTTCTTTAATCGATCTTGTTCATCAAAAACTTTCGTTATTGTAACCGTGGTAAGATAAACAAGATATCAGAAACAAATAAATGATTAAACAAATGCATCTACCCGATAGTCACCTATGGGGCTGAAACATGGAACCTAACCAAAACCTAACCAAAAGATTGACCCTCAAACTGAGGACCATGCAACGTGCACAGGAAAGAGGCATGCTCAACATCACATGGAGAATCACAAAATAGCACAGTATATTATAGAAAAAAACAGGAGTCAGAGATATCAGAGAATCCATTAGAAAACTCAAATGACAATGGAATGGGCTGGTCAGTTTGCAAGAATGTCAGACAACCGACTAACAACTTGGATCTCCAGAGATCATATGCGAAACTGTAGTCGGCAAAAAATAAAATTGGCTCCGCGTCGCTCATGATAGAGAGGTCTGGCGAATCTTGGCGAAGGTCTATGTTCAATGACGGACGCTAAAAGGCGGCTGCTGCTGCTGCTGCTACTGCTGCTGCTGATGATGATGATGAATAAATCAGTATATATTAATGACTAGCATTCCATAGGAAATTATGAATTGCCGCCACCCTGATATGCTGTGTTGGGGGTGATCAATTAAAAAGTTGGGAAAA
>VCCN01007157.1:18526403-18538583 GCA_006491835.1 Architeuthis dux
ATAAGCCAGTGTTGTGTGTAGCGGTAATTAATAATTTCTCATCTCTGACATTCACACAAAAATCATCTTATTTCATTTGCTACCGGGAAGTTTCTTCTGAACATTTAATCGCCTAAAGCAACATTGCAATGATATTTTAAAGGAAAATGAGAGTTAAACAAACCAGTCTAATTATTTAAAGGTTTTATTCAATTACAAACACGAGATAAGCAGACTGTCTAACCCAGCGTGGTTATCCCGTGTTGATAATTGGATAAAACAAGCTCTTAGATTATCAGTTTATCAGGAATGCAATGTTTCGAAGATAAGAAACATTACGTAATACAAAACCATTCCAGGAAAAAAGCAGTCTACCCTATCATCTAAATAATTAGTAAGTTTTACTTTTTATTGCATGTGTTACATACCTGAGCAATAATTAGACTGCATAAAGATACAAGCAAGATAAAGATAGCAAAAGGAGTAAGACAAGGGGAATACAATATCACCTAAACTATTTACAGCGAGCCTTGAAAGCATATTTCGGAAAGCTGACTGGGATGGAATGGGAATACACATAGATGGAGAATACTTAAACAACTTAAGATTTGCCAATGACATGTCTATGACGTCTGAAGTATCTGATGAATTACAAAACATGCTAACCGATCTAAATAGGGAAAGTAAAAAAGTAGGTTTCAAGATGAACAGAACAAAGACAAAAGTAATGTTCAACGATAAATTCCCCAAAAAGGTCATAAAGATAGAAGGCGAGATTCTAGAAGAGGTCGATGAATATATCTACCCAGATCAAGTAATAAAGCTAGAGAAAGACCATGACTGCGAAATAAAACGACGCATAACGATAAGTTGGTAAGCTTTTGGTATAAATAGAGACATTCTGAAGAGCACCTTGCCAATGTGCCTAAAGCGTAAAGTATACAACGGCTGCATAATACCAGCCATGCCTTATGGATGCGAGACATGGAAATTAACCAAACGAGCTGATCAACATGGATCAGAGAGAGGACTAGAGTGAAGGATATTATAGAAATAATTAAGCAGCAAAAATGGAGATGGGCTGGTCACCTAGCAAGAAGAGATAACAATAGATTGGGCAAAAGACTAACCGATTGGTACCCATGGCACAGTAAACGCAGTAGGAAAAGACCAGACACAAGATGGAGTGATGAGACGTGGCAGAGGCTAGCACAATCTAAGTCGTCTTGGCAGAAGATGGGAAAGGCCTTTGTCCAGCAATGGACTTGTCTCGGCTGCTGCTGCTGCTGCTGGTGATGATATTTGTCGTCGTAAACAAATAACAAGGGTCTCTCTTGTTTTACTGGTTTGATCAGTCATTCGCCTTTCTCGGCCGATTAATGAATACTTGCTTTTATAACTTGTTTATCAGGTGTGGAAACTACATGCAACCAGACTGAAAACATTCGTGAAATCTGTATTTTGTTCATTCTTCAATCAAAATCTGTTGATTAGAACCAAACACTGGGGTAGATTATCCTGTATTTGATTCAAAAGTCCAAATACTAAATTAGATCAAAAGAGAATTACTCCTATTTCAAGGACATTTCGTTAACTAGGCTGTTATTATCTTATCTGGGGTTAGAGTTAGGATTAAGGTTAGTGAGTCAGCCATGACAATAGTTAGTTTGTGTTAGAAACCTTTAACTTTTGTATTTACATCTATTTAGAAGAAAGAAAATATGATGAGCTGCAATAGCTATATAATTGTTTGGTGTGGTGGGGAGTAACGAGGAAACATACAACGATTGTTCACCGAGAAAGTCATAGAAAATATTTATTCAAATTTAATATTCCCCTCGGCCTCTATACATGTATTCCAGCTTGTGCAACACGACATTAAGAAGTATTCATTCAGAGAAACCATAAATTTACTGGGGGTTTCTTTAATTTGATCCTGATTGAAGACGTTCTTGCGTGTAAGGAACTGGTCTGAATGAATGGCCTCCGTTTCTACAGATAATGCAACAACACTGGAGTGCCTGGGGTGCCCTGTCGGCCTCGCTGATCTAATCCAAAGCAAAGCAGAGAGCGTTACGTTTGGCATCGCATCGTTACGTTAGCGGCAGAAGCGTCATCTAGACTGGTTGTCTCCAAAAGGATAGAGAGCCCAATCTGCCCTGCTATTTTATCCATAGCTGGCAAAGATATGGATTCATGTCTTTCCCAAGAGCATTAGTGCAAAGCGAACATAAACAACCTCGACTCCAGTCCAAGTTGACTTTGTTTTTTCCCCGTAACAAGAACAACAACGAAAACAATCCTCACCAAATCCCATCGCTGTTGACTATCGCGTCACGTTAAACCAAACCTATATATAACATTTTCCTGGTGTAATTTGAAATCACGACCATGTGATTGGAGGGCAGCTCTCTTACCAACTGAGCCAAACTCTTATATACCTGCGAATCTATTTACTATATATAGAATACAAAAGTTGGAATAGAAGTAGGAGTGGAGTTTGACCCTGCGGCAGCCAGGCTTATTTATCATTTTCCACCACGGCCTTCGAATCTTTATCGTTGACTGATGATTTTGGTAGACCTTTCTGCTGGTCTAAGCTGGAATCTTTACTTGCAAACTTTCGAAGTCAAAATTGTAGTCTTTGTGTTATGATATAGTTCCACTTGAGGTCATTTCCGGGTTAACACCTGGGCGGAAGTGGACGTGGCCCCGGTGGCCTCGGGAAAATGCATATGCGTGGGTGTGCGCGAAACAGGATATTGACAAGACCTCAAAAAACGGCTGGTGTCGAAAACCGGAAATAACACACCAACGAGGGACTATCGAAGCCGATAAAAAAGACGGACAGTGTAGTCGAAAACGAGCAGAGACAAGCAGAGAGGCAGACCGCCTAGGCTGGAGAAAACACGGGGCCAGTTCCCCTGTTGGTAACAGTCAGTCGGCTCTCGTTACCTCTCTCCCACTCTTCATTCTCCGCCACGACACAATGTATGCTTATGAAATAAAAATATGTCCTCATATTTTTATAAACGAGTTTCGAGTTTTCCTTTTTCTCCAAGTTCAGGATTTTGCTCCTGCGGACTAAGATGGCTCTACCAACATTTGTTCTCTGACAGCATTGTCTCTAAAGCCAGAAGTTATATTCTTCACAGCATCAGTTCCATGATGGCACAGTTTGAATTCATACAAATATAAAACGAGTTGAAACGATGCAGCTTTTTCGTTGGTTACATCGTCAAAGCTAACATTCATAATTTAAAAGTACAGACGCATAAAAAAAAGATAAATTACATTTTCTTTTTCTTGCCGTCTATAAATTCAATTCCTAGTGTTAGTTTGGTGTGAAATTTCAACAGCAATTTGATCTTGGAGAATCAAAACATTTCAACCTTTCTTCCGAACGGCCAGTCTTGTATATCTCCGTTGTCGAGTTCCAGATCAGTCACGTAGTCAGATGTTTGCAGCTTTGCCCGAAGTAGGGGCGAATGCTGTCAAAAGTTTAAAATAAGAAGAAAAAGAATAGCAATATGGAGCATAGCATTTCGGGGCTTTTTCTTTAGTCCCCAACAGACCAAAATCTTCTTAACCAGTGTTAAGTTTATTTCGTTAGTTCACCCATGATTAGGAGTAAGCGTTAGGGTTGGCGTTTTTCTTTTTAGAACCAGAATTTGAGGTCTTTTCCGGTGAGAAAAGAAAATGCAGCTTAATGGGTTTTTTTTCTTGTTAGGCTTCCGTATTTTAAAATTATGGACGTTAGCTTTTGGTGGGGACTAACAAAAAAAGTCCCGAAAGTATTTCCATTTGCCTAAAAATGTAGGAAAATGTACTGAATTAAAATGAAATTTTCAACAAATAGTTAACAAATGAAACAGGTCTGGTTAGTCACTCAATAAAAACCGTCACGTGACCAAACGTCTTTTGGCAGCATGTCGCGTTGGGGTGATCAATTACAAATTAGAAAAGGGGGTGATCAATGAATAAGTTACTTCTCTCGCCTTTTGTTGGGCAGTGACCACTAAGAATATCTGTATTTTTAAGAAAAACCAAGCGTTAATGCTGCAGGACACAAAATAAAAGGCCAGTTTAACATAAACTTGCATTGCAAAATGAACAGACCCCATAAAACCTATTAGGGGTGGGAGAATTTTCAAAAAAGAATATTAATTTTTAGACATCATAAGGAGTAAATGTTTAAATTTCTAGCCTTCTAGCACCATTAGTGCGGCCTGTACGCGTGATGCATATATACATAGACAGCCAGACCAGCTTTAAAACTGAAGAAACCTATGTTGACAGTTTCGGTTGACGGTTTCTAATATTGTTTAAACATTAAATATCACTTAGAGAGATGTTATTTCTTCTTCGAAAACCTGCAAAATTTCAAGTTGGAAACAAAATTGACAATTTCCTCTTGCAGAACTTAATAACAGTAATAGCAATCACATTAAAATTCTTATGAAAGTCAATGTGAAAATGAATTTCACCATCCGTAAAAGCTTGTCTGGAAAGCACTCAGAAAGAGCATACCTCTGCCAACGCAATTGTTACTAAAACTGAATGAATATATACCTACGATACAGGGGAGGTAAAAACTCCAAAGATTCTCAATGAATTTCAATGATATTTTGTGGAGGGGTAAGCAAGAATTAATTAAATTATTCGCTGGATCCAGGGATTTTCTACAGTTACCTTTCCCACATCGTAGCTATATATTAAGTGATTTTCATTACGTTTTTAGTAACTGGTGTTGGCAGATGTATGCACTTTCTGGGTGCTTTCTAGTTTGTATTTGGTTTTATTTATCATAATCTAATATGCATAGGTTGGAAAGCATTCGGTATGAATAGAGACATTTTGAAGAGCACCTAGTCAAGTGCTTAAAACGTATAGAATGGTTGCATAATACCAGCCAAGACCTACGGATGCGAAACATGGAAATTAACAAAACGAGCTGAAAACCAACTTAGAATCGCACAAAGAGCCATGGAAAGAGCAATGCTAGGGATAACTCTAAGAGATAGAAAAAGATCAACATGGATCAGAGGGAGGACTAGAGTGAAGGATATTATACAAATAATTAAGCAGCAAAAATGGAGATGGGTTGGTCACCTAGCAAGAAGAAATGACAGATGGAGGAAAAGGCTAGCCGATGGTGCCCATGGGACAGTAAACGCAGTAGGAAAAGACCATATACAAGATGGAGGGATAAAATAGAAAACTTTGCCTGCAAGACATGGCAGAGGTTAGTACAATCTAAGTCGTAATGGAAGGAGATGGGAAAGGCCTTTGTCCAGCAGTGGACTTATAACGTCTGATAATGACCGTGTACAACTTATAGTTTTACGTTTCTGCCTGTGGTTTAGCGGTAGCAGCCTGGAATATGAAGCACTTGGATTAATTTGTTCAATTTCTGTCACTGATCCTGTACACGCCCACAGTGGATAAAATGACTATGGTAAAATTCTCTTTTCCAGCCGAGAGAAACATAATAATAATAGTAAATGGAAATGTAACCGCCCTCAAAGGTTTTTCTCCTGGTTAGAAAAGACGGACGCAATTCTCACTAATGTTTGATGAAGAAACGTTTTTATTTATTGAAGTGGTTTACAAAATCAGCAACGCCACGTAAAAAGCTGAAAGAAAGACGATACATGTTTATAACACAAGCCAGCATAATAACATACGGTCCGTTTAATGTCCAAGAATGAGCAGCACAAATGTAGAATAATTGAGAACAATTTCACGTACCAATGTGCGCCATTTCCCCAGAAATTTGAGAGTGTTAAAAGCAGAAAGTTGTATCAAAGACTCTGCTGTAATGGCGGAGGGTCAGCGGCTACTAATCTAACCCTTTGTCCCCCTTGTCTGAAGTCCCTTTGACCATGTGCCCAAAGGGAGAAAATGGACTGTAGCTAATAAACAGTTAAACCCCCTTGTGCTGGGGACAGTTACAGGAAAGATTGATAAACTTGGGTGAAGGTAATTCTAGCCGTTAGTCTCAGTCAGATTTTGAAGCAAATAGGTCGATATTCACGTTTGTTGAAGATGAACAGGTTTGTCTGTAACTTTGAGAAGAGTCTTTAACGTACCAACCTTTGTTCGGGCAGGCTAATCTCTTCTGACCAGCGCATTATTTCTACCAGATAGAGTTGTATACTTTTACAGATCTACAAACTTGTCCATGCTAACTTTTGTTTGGACAATCTAATCTCTTCTTCCCATGTTTAATGTTGACACAACGTTTCGGCCGATTCATTCTACGGTGTAATATGTGATATCCGCAAGGAAAGCGTCTCTATTTATCGGTCTCTTTCTTTTTTTTTTTGCTTTGCACCACCGCACGGATATCACATATTAAACCTGAAGAAGGCCGTAGAATGAATCGGCCGAAACGTTGTGTCAACATTAAAGATGGGAAGAAGAGATTAGATTGTCCAAACAAAAGTTAGCATGGACAAGTTTGTAGATCTGTAAAAGTATACAACTCTATCTGGTAGAAATAATGCGCTGGTCATTGTTATATTATTGGTATAGAACTCTGTTTGGTCCAATAACAAGCATCGAAGTCTGACAAAGTCAATTCGATCGTACAGTACCTATTGATTTCAAGTATGTCTCTGATCAGACAATTGCAGCATTTTCGTATTGTGACATTTGGTACTTATCTGAAAACATAGACTTCACTGTGTATCTTATACGAGGGGGTATCTTAAAGACCGGAATTGGAATAAGGTGTGCAAACTTGACGTAGTTTCACATTGCGCCGCTAGATATCACGAGTCTACATTGTTCTGAGCCAGTCTACCACATGGCGTGGTTCTGGATTGATGGATTTGTTTTCTGTAGCATTTTCCCCTGGTGTTTGCAAGCACGTTTGTGGATTTCCGCTATGGCTGATAAAAAAAAGAACAGAGTGAAGTTTTGTTTTCTTTTTGGGAAAACCGCTGCTGAAGTTATTGTAATGTTCGAAAAGCTTTTAAGGAAAAAGCTTTTAAGGAAAAAGCTTGAGGTAAAACACAAGTATACGAGTAGCATTCGCATTTCAAACGTTGTGAAATGTCACTTGAAGACAAACCTCAATCTTCAACAAGCCGAAATGACAAAAATCTTGAAATAGTTCGCCACGTAATCAATGGGGATTGTTGTAGGACCATTGATGAGATGTCTAAGGTGACTGGTTTGTCTTGGAGTCCAACAGAAGTGTTAACAGAAGATTTCCGCAAGATTCGTATCTCGTTTGTTTCCAGAGGAGAGAAACAAAACAATCGTTTGAATGTGTGCTACAATTTGAGGGAACAAGTTCGAAATGACCCATAGTTTCGTTCCAAAGTTCTGACCTGGGATGAGTCCATAACTAACGATAATTTCTGGATACCTGTTCGTATGTCATCAGACGTTTTTCCACTACGTGTACATTTTACAGTGTAGCGATATAAACTCAATACTCTTTTCAACAAAAAGTACAGACCTATAATGCATATTTCGACTAATAGAATTTATAGAATAGAATGCCATGTCTTGCAATGATATACTGTCACCCCCCTTTAAACCAGCTAACTACTTTGCGCCAAAAGAACCTATAAATGTACACTGTTTGCCACATCTGTGAAGATGTCCTCGGAAAAACAGGGTTTATAAAACAAGCGACTAAATGAAACAAACTGATGAATTAGCAAACTAATTACAACGCTTTTAAGATTGACCTATAGCTGTCTTGAAAGAATAACCCTACCGATAAAATATACCTTAACATTGTCTACATATCTAAACTACATATCTAAACTCTTGCTGTATGCAGAATTCGTGGCTAAACGCGTTCGGTACATTACATCCAAATCCTGAAAAGAGGAAAATAACTTTACTGGGACTCAATAAAGCAGCTACGTGCATCCGTGCATAGGCATTTCGATGGATTGAAGTGTTGGTATCAAAATATTCTCGAACTAAACGTCGATTCGGCCCATCAGCTTGCACATCAATCATATTTAGCAAGTGAGTTGTTCATCCCTTGCTTTTCTGCTATTTTTAACCATAGTTATGGGGAAGAGTGGATTCCACTTCTAGTTTTGAATTCAGAGTTGTCTTTCTCCAACCAAGGATAGACAAGTCAGTCTACCCTGTTATTTTACCCATAGCTGGTGGGAGAGGGTGAGATAGATTCATGCCTTTCCGCAGACCATCTGTGCGGAGTGACCGCAAACAGCCTTGGCCGGAATTTGAACTCGGCTTACCAATTCCATTTTCTGACACTGACACTGATATAGTAACAGCAGCTATAATCTTAATAAAATATGTTTTTATTGCTGATATAGATTATTCCATTGACAAAAAAAACCCTCATTAATTGTAGTAAACATGAAAGATTATGCAACCGGTCGAGGCTTTTGGCTTTTTACTATCATAAAACAAAGCGTACAATCTTTTAAATTACGGCTGCATACCAACAGAGAGTCGTAGTGGGACTCGGTGGAAACTTCTCCATATAGTGAAAATTGAACAACTGAAGTAAGCATAAGATTATGTCCATCCGAAGATATTACAAATCGCGACTACTACTTATAATAACTCAGCTCTGATGATGTAGTGGTTAGCACGTCTGCCTCACGCACAGAAGGTCCTGGGTTCGATTCGCGATATGAGCAAAGAGTGTGGAAAACTCTTCATTGGGATATATTTCCCTGTGCACTCAGCATCTAATTGAGTACACTCTAAGATATGTGATTTGGTTGGAGGTAGCCCTTCGGTGGCCTTGCATCCTGCCAAGAGAGTGGTCATAACAAACTTGTAAGAATAAAGTCCTGGTCTTGACCAGACTAGTAACTTGCAAGGATCACTAAGCTGACGCATGCAACAGAAACCGGGTCTTCGTCACCGGGTGTGTACTCCATTGGTAGTTGTCTCTTAAAAGACGGACGCTTTTGACCTTTTGATAAACTTATTAATTATCTTGCATGGACATTTCTGTACACCAATTTTCGCATTGAACAGAAAATATGGAATTGTCAAAAATATCAACTTAGTTACTAATAATAATACTAAATCCTTCAGCCAAATAGAACGGTTGCCTTAAAGCATGTGAACTCAATCTACAACATGAATTCTCTTTATTTTAAAGGAAACCCAACCATTAACAAAAAATAACTGTTGTTCATTTGTCATTCTGGGTTGAAATCTACTTATGGAAAAGGCCAGTTATTGGTTATTTTAAGAAAATACTGTTTTAGTTGGTTGTATGCATAGAAGCCCCCTGCACGTTACATTCCATCTTTGGTTAAGTTTGTTAAGTGTATGTAAACACAAGCTTCTTAACCAAATTTGTCTCCTTTAGAGATCGAATTTTCAGTTTCATAATTAGATTCCTACTTCTCAACTTCTTTTGCCCTCAGCGGAAACAAAGCTTCTACTGTGGCTGCCCGTGACAACAGTTTAATGGCGTTAATAGTAGTTGTAGTAATTCATTTATTCAAGGAATTTGTAGTCATTACTGCTCATTTGAATAAAAGACAAACTGTTTAAAAAGAGAAGTCTAACGTTCATTGGCCCCACAAGACGCTTGAAACACAGAGACAACTGAATTAGGAAACTAATTACCGCATATGCCAGACTATAAGACTAAGAATATTTCCATCATCACCATCATCAGACCGTCTCCTAGATTCCGGGCTTCGAGGGCTTCACGGGCTTCGCGGGCTTCAATATCTCCTGAACCTGCCTAGATCGTCACGCCATTTTCTTTTCTTTTGGCCACAATTTCGTATATGATCTCTGGTACCTGGACCAGATAATCTGTTTATCTGCCTCCCCACGAGGGTAAATTTGACACGATGTCGGTTTAGTGTGGGGGCGCCGCACGCGTACGTGCAGGCAGTTCTAAAATTCTCCCTAGTCCCCGCGACTAATGTCACGAGGACAGGCTCAACATAGTCACAGGACGAATCCTGGGCATGCTGAACTTTGATCTCGGGCCGAATCCTGAGCTCGCTGGATTAGGGTCACGGGACGAATCCCGAGCAGTGTTTGTCAGAACCTTCCGGCGCCAGGACGAATCCTGTGTCAGGACGAATCCTGTGCCAGGACGAATCCTGTGCCAGATAACATCACCATTAACTGACTCATCACTAGGAAACTAGCCCAACTATTCTATGAATGGTTTACAAGAATATTTGGAGGACTACCAGTCACTGCAACTCATCCAAGTCCCATAATTGTCCATTTCGTACTTCGGTAATGGCCCCCTGGCCATAATTCTATTGGATTGGGCGCAGTGTCCTATTTGCTTAGTTTAAAAAGAAATTCAAATATGTCTTACATATCGGCATATACGGTGGTAGCTGCTGATAATAGCAGGTGATTTAATGAATAATTACAAAAGATACTTCTAAGATCGTACATTTCTATCCATTATTGAAACACTTCCCACTAAAACAACTTGCGCATGACCAATACAGCTTCGTCTCGGAAACATCAGTAAGTAAGAATTTATTGAAGAGAAAACCTGAAATATTTTACTCCCAACTTTGCGAAAGAATATAATGACACTTGTTGCCGGCAAATCTAAATCGAGCAGGTCTGGTTAGTCACTCAATAGAAACCGTCACGTGACCAACGTCTTTTGGCAGTATTCTGTGTTGGCAGTGATCAATTAAAAGATCTGAAAAAGGGGTGGTCAACGAATGTTACTTTTCTTACTTTTTGTTACGCAGTGATCACTAAAAAGTCCGAATTTTCAAAGACAACAGTGAACAGCGTGAACAGAAGCTGGACACAAATTAAGGGACCAATTTAGTATAAACTTACATTGTAAATTGAACCCCCTATTTGGGGGGGATTTAAAAAACAAAGGAAAACCTTTTTTCTAGACATGATTAGGAGTAAATGATGAAATATTCAGCCATCTAGCTCCATTGGTGCGGCCTGTACACGCGATACATACATAGCCAGTCAACCATCCAGACCAACTTAAAAACTGAAGAAACCTATTTTGATGATGACAGATTTCGTTGACAGTTTTCGTTGACGGTTTCTAATAATCGACGAAACAAAATAATTTTGGAAACTGAAACTTCTATCCAAACCCCACTAGAGTCATCAAATTCATAAACATCAACCTGGACTCGCTGTGGAATGACCATTGGTCAGATCCATTTCACCATCCTGGACATGTTGTGGTTGGACCGCGGACAAGGTTAATTTCACCAATCTGGACACGCTATGATAAGGCCATTGTTGAGGCTCATTTCATCAACCTTTCATATTGGAAATCAAAAGATAAGATAAGATAGTTAATTATTATACACTGATTTACTGAGACTAGAGTCACCATCTTGGTAATATTTAAAAGTCCGAGTAAATCAGTGTATAATAATGAATATTCCTCATCTGAGAAAGTCAGACAAAAAATATAAAATAGTCCATCGATTATTGGAACTACCGTATATGCCAGACTATAAGACGAATGGTTTACAATGGTATACCGCTCACTTCAACTCATCCAAGCCCCATAACTATCCATATCGAGCTTCCTGTCACAATACCAGCAGATTAGGCGCAGTGTAATACTTGCTTAATCTACTTAGTTTTTTGAAGGAACAATCCAGTAGATTTTAGCATGAATTGCTTTATCGGTAATTTTGTATTATCAATGTATTTTCTGTGTGTAGTTCTTAGCTCGTTGCAATCATATTGTAATTGCTCGTTCTAATGTATGACTAAAATAAATATTTAATAAACTACATTATGTACTTGAATTCAAGTACATAATACGATGTAGTACATTAAACACTTATTTTAGTCATACATTACATTGCCTTTTAACATTATAGAATAGGACGCCATTTAGCAAATAAAGCCTACTGCCCTGGATATATCACGTGAAAAGAATATGGTTGATTTGAAGCCAGAGTTTGAATAAAAAAACTTTCCACTTGGATTCACAGCATATGGTCAGATTATACGCTTATGCTGGATGCCGTTTGTATTGATTTTCCTATAAGAATGTTTTGACAAAGACAAACGGGAAAAATAGGAAATAGAAAATGGGAAAGGCAAATCTATTTGAAATACTGACCAACTGGCAAAGTACCATGACTGTGGCGTCCCACTTTCAATGAATTCGTTTATCTTGTTTGTCCGTTTTTTCCTTCTTGATTATTGGCTTCTTTTTTCTTACCTGATTGAAACTGATCCACTTACACACAC
>VCCN01007157.1:18548291-18561805 GCA_006491835.1 Architeuthis dux
GTTGATATCTTGGTACGCCCACCAAAATGGGGATTTCAAGTAGCGCACGTGGAAAAAATGCGATATATGTAGGTAAAAATAAATGAGCTTATATCCGGTTTTAAGTATAAGAGCAATACTATTTTTATCGATACACCGATAATACACTTCAATTGATCGATTTGAATGAATCGAAGACCAAATAGTAATTTGGAGTTATTTGTACCAAAATCTGGACTGTGCATAGTAGTTGATGGATTTTGGATATTTAATCAGAGACAATCGGTGAACTAGGTTGAACTAGGTAGAAAGATCAATTTTCGCACTGCATAGCAGTTTTGCTAAGCATTTAAAAATTATACTTATACGAAGTTTGTAGTCTAAAGATTAACAAAATGTTAAGCTTTAACTAAATAAATTGTTGGTAACTTATTTCTGTCTATATTTTCCATTCAACTTTCTTCTGGTTTTGTCAGAGAAGTTATTTTTATTTACTTTGACATTACATTTTCTCAATTTATTCCAAATAGATATGCATTTATCCTCATGAAAAAAATTGACCAACCAAATTATAGTAATAACTAGTTATTACGTGTGAAAAGATTCGAAAAAGATTTGAATTTCTGAAATTAATTTTCTTTTAGAAAATAAATTATATATATATATAAAACACATATAAGGAAGCAAATATATGTTGTTGAAAATATGTGATATAATATTGCAAGTAGAGCTAAAATTTATATTGAGAAAGAATTAAGATGATCAGTGACACTAATGTTTCATGCTTCAATGCATTCTTCAGACTGGTAATTTCTAAGACACTAATATAACCCCAGGAGAAATCTCAAAAGAATTCAAATTTAAAAGAATTGTCTAGTCCAATCGTAATGCATTTGCTAGAAATAAATAATCGTGTTTCAGTGGGGTTCGAATGGCTTCTTCACATTATTTTACTTACTTTAAGACTTAATAGTTCACTATTTCAAAGCTGTTAATAGTGTAAATACATGTTTACATCTTATCAATCTCATTCAAGAAAAAGTGACTGAACTCGTTCAAGTGGAAGAGACCAGTAGAGACCAGTAGAGACCGAGAAACAAAGAAACAGAAAAGGTCACACTGTTCATTATTATCAAAGCATTTAGCAATGATTTGGTCTTGCATTTTCTATTTACGAGTTTACATCAAAAACTGTATGCACTTCCACCGACTAAACTGTTGCACAGACCTTCGCCTAAAAATCGATTTTCTGTCATTTAAACATGGAACCTAACCAAATGATTGGCTCTCAAACTAAGAACCAGGCAATAGACAGCATAGTCTATTAGAGAGAAACAGGAGTCAGAGATATCATAGAATCCATTAGGAAACTCAAATGGCAATGGGCAGGCCATGTTTCAAGAATGTCAGACAACTGCTGGACATCACAACTCACAACGTGGATACCCAGAGATCATATGTAAAACTGTGGCCGGTATAAAATAAGATGGCGTGACGACTTAGACAGGTTTCGGAGATATTGGCGCCGCGACGCCCACAATTGAGAGGTCTGACGATTCTTGGGGAAGGTCTATGTCCAACGACGGACGTTAAAAGGCTGATGATGATGATAAATCATTTTTCAAATATTTAATTCAATAGACAATGTCGTTTCGAAACTTTGATTATCTCATTGATAGTTGGTCAAATTTGAAATTAGGCTCTGTGACATTTATCAATTTATGTCGAGTGACAACATCACATAACAACAGAGTTAGAGAAGGCCTAGATAAAAGGCGGTAGACAATGGGACGATACTGAAGTGATCGAAGTGTATGGATATCCTATGAGGCCCAATCAACAGAATCCACATCTAATCGTTGCTGGTGTAGTCCAAAGGGAATCAAAGCGATACGTTTTGCATCAGCTTTGCACCCAGTCGTCTTAAGGGGGCTCCAGTTTAGAGTTGTCTGTGGACTAGACTGATTGTCTGCTATTTACCAATAGTTGGGCGGAGAAGAGATGGATTCGTGTCTTTCCCAACGGCATTAGTGTCAAGTGAATGCGAACCGTCTCAGCCGATGTTTGAACTCAGTACGCCAATTCTAATCTTCGTGCTGTTAACCGTAAGGCCAGCTGCACCCCAACACAACAGAGTCAACTCGCAAAAATATTCTTGTGGAAAAGGGATATTTTCCCTTCAACTGGTTTGTTTTTCACTAAATTGGTTCTTAAATCGTTGGTGGAAGCCGAGATTAAAATTTTGGTAAAATGAAGTCTCAAGGGAACATTAACGTGGCCGGACAAGGCAAGTGTTAACCTCCTGTGATAAATCGAAGTCAAGTGCAAATATCTACACAGAATTACAGTGTTGTTTGTTAGTCTGTTTTACAAAGCAGGATCCGTAAACCAAACAATCCAACAAGAATATAATCGACTCGCTAGGTGGTCAGGTTTTAATGAAACTTTCAATAAGATCTATTTGGCGACTTCAAACTTTATATCTGCGAACAGCAATCGTTTTAGGCTGGGAGATTGTCTCAACAGAATCGCCATTGTGCAAAGAAGATAAACATCGTAGGTGAATAATGGACAGTTTTAGAGCGACTACTTCCTTGTACATGGCACTGAAAATATTGACTTAGACCAACCGAAAACAGGTTACACTGTCTTGCCCGATCGCTTAAAGTGGACTTATAAAGGGGAGATACATTTTAAATAACCAGGAATTTGTTTACAGTGGAGTCTAGTTTCAGAAATAATGGCTGATTGGATTGGCAGAAAAGTTAGGAAGAAAACCGATCGTTCAGGGAAATTGTTCATGGGATCCTTTAATGAAAAGGGTTCTTTTATAGAAGACTCTGAGCTCCTCATAGAACAACAATAAATGGTTGAAACAGCGAAGGATTTTTCTGATTCTAGTTCGTTTATAAATAATGCCAGGGCAACTAATTGCATTCCGTCAGTATTTCCAGTTAGTCTTAAACCCGCCTTCATTCTCTTTAGCTACGTAAAGCCCCTCTCGTATGCATCTGAATTGGTGATACAAAAATCGAAACTTCACTATGAAGTCGTTATTGCTATAGATTGTTATTAATTTGCAGGAAGTTTTACAAGCAGAAAGAAATGTTGTCGTCTCTGCTACTCCTTTCGTTTTTGTCCCCAGCGGAGAAAAAAAAACCGGGAACTATCATCCGTTATCATTGTCGTCGTCTCCTTTTTCTCAATTGGATAACTTCGTTATTCCTTAATATATTTCAATGATATTTTGTATGTAGGCTTGTGGAGAGATTGTATCTGGGGGTGAGTTATGGCCGATCCGATTGTTTGTATACATTCTATAACCAGAAATGTTATTTTTGTTTATAATTCGGAAAATTTATCAAATCTTGACCGATTTTGCTGAAATTTGGCTATAATGTTGACAAAACCCCAGGAATTGAAAAATGGAGAGTTACGGTCGAAAAAGTTATTTGAACTTTGGAACTGCTGAACTGATTAGAATGAAAATTGTTATACAGGTTCTTGGGCACCTAATTACTGAAAATATATAATGTTTTTGGTTTGAATAAAACAAATCGGATATCTCAGAGTTAACAGTTCTAATAAACACCTAATTAATTGTCTGTCTGTCTGTCTGTCTGTCTGTCTGTCTCTCTGTCTCTCTCTCTCTCTCTCTCTCTCTCTCTCTCTCTATTTCAACCGTTTTCTGCCGGGGACCTTTATATAGCTTTAAGATTTTTTTAACTCTTTCACTGATAAAAAAAACGATTAGGGAGTTTATGTAAACACCTAGTAATCCCAAACGGAGTAAAACGTTTTTATCTAATTTAAACATTTTTGCTTTCAAAACATTTCCTTTAAGAATCATTATTATCCATTTTTAACTACTATTTACCTTCATCTTAATTTGTCGGTTGCTTTTAATCCCAACTCTATTCAGGCCGATGAAAAGCAACTGGAAATTAAGATGAAGGTAAGTAGTAGTCAAAGATGTACTTATAGAATGAACAGTGTGATTATCTTGGTTCTCTGTCCTGTAACAATAGACGCTCCCACTTAAAGGTAAGAATTTTGCTGATAAAAATACCTCTCACCCACTATTTGAAAGTATGGACTTTTTCAGTGCAACGAATTCATTATTTTTTTTAATAAAAAAAAACAAACCATCACATAGAAATTAAAATATATCCGTGAATGTTTTGACTGGGATTAAACAGCAAATCATACGAAAGAATAACGGAGCAGTATAGCAATGATCAGCAAGCTAATCTTACTTGCTGTTGTTAGTGGGTTCAATCCTCATTGTATCTCCCATTATTGATGATTCGATACCGAACTGGAAACGATTCCAGGAGTTTCTTTTCTAAACAGAAATCATCCCATACAAACTCAAATATATCCGTGAATTGTTTTCGATGGAATCAACTAGTTAATAATAATGATTTGTAATAATTTTCTAATAAAAATAAATACTAAAATAATTTCCTATAATAAACTATGAAAATGAAAAAAAAATTTTTATTTTTTTCAATTTCAGTATTCTGGACGTTATAAAATATTAACATTCTAAAACTTCAAAATTTGAAAGAAAAACCCTTAAAAGTTTAAAATTAATATGATTTGTAATAATTTATATAATACATATAAATAAAATAATTTCCTACAATAAACTAAGAAAATCAAAAATATTTTTTTTTTCAATTTCATTGTTCTTCAAATCTTCAAATTCTAATACTTCAAAACTTAAAAATAAATCTTAAAATCTTAAAATAACATTTTTATGAACGTAGTTCCGCCTTGTGTATTGGTGTATGCCTTAATTCCTTAACGACTTTTGTAAGAACTGAAAAAAATAAATAAATTAAACAACATCTCAGAAAAGGTCAAGAGTGTTTCTAATGTCATGCATGAAGTAGATTAACAGCTTGCTTTCCTTGTTTTCTTTTCGAATGAGCGACGTTTTGTTATTTTTCGGAATTCTTCGGTAATGCATAATAAATACTCAATAAATAATTCACATAATTTATTTGAAAATATCTGAGTTTGAATAAACCTAGCTTGTACAATAGAAACGTAGTAGCGTAGACTATTACTACTGTAATGATTTCGATTCCTCACTGAATGTTGAAATCCCCAAAGATCCCCAAAGAAAACCGCAATTCCCATTAAAAAAAGGTTAGATAAAAGAGGTAGGTTCTCAGGTTGTTAACAGATATTGTTCTTTGTTTGACTCTGTATTGAGAGTAGAAAATAACTAGAAATTAATCCCTTTTTAAAACTGCAAATAAGAACTTTTTATTCTTTTTTCCTGAATTATATTTTCGGGTTTTTAACCTTCCGGGTTTGTGATTTTCGGGATTGCACATTTTTGGGATTCTGATCTTCCGGGATTTCGACATTCGAGATTGTGTTTTACAGGATTATGACACCAAACCATCTTCAATCTGATTAGTATTGCTTCCTTGAAGACCTTAACCCTTTATGTTATGATTTGCGTAACCGGCCACCTGTGGCGGAAATGTAAGTGACCTCGATCACCTTGGGAGATGTGTGTATTGCATCATTGTTGTAAACAGGAAATGGTTACCGGTCATTGACATCGTGAGACACCACGTATGCATTGGGGAGATCTATAAAGCAGACCCAAAGAAAACATCCCGGCCTGGGAAGCGGACAGAAATCTCGACACTCAAAGAAGACAGACATCAGCGGAGCCGAAAGGCACGAAACCGCTGTCCCTGCTGGGGGACAGCCTGGCGGTTCTCCTTGTCTTCTCTCTTCCACTCTTCACTATCCGGCCGACAAAGATGTATGTTATGTAATAAAAATGTCCAGATATTTTTACAAGCAAGTCTTCGGGTTTCCTTTCTATCCAAGTCCAGAACATTCAGCCGCTATATAACATTTATAAGGCACCCCTAAAAATATTTTAGATATCAAAACAATCTTTTTGTATGTTAAACTTGACCTAAATACAAGATATTTTCAGTTGCATGTCTGAATTCTTTTGTTTATGGGGGTAAGAACCACTCTGACGAAGTGATCATATATGGTGCCTCGCCCAAAAAGTGACCAAAAATGGAAAATATTTCTGTCTTTGTTCAATCACAAGTGTATTTTGCAAAGCTTGCAGACTACATTGATGCGGACTATGTTGTCTTTGTGGCTACAATATTTGCATGTGGCTGACGGTCCTCAGGTGAGCATATATAGTCATTTGCCCCATAAAGGGTTAAAAGGGTGTATATCTATTATTTTACAATTTTTATTTTAAACGAACGTACACGATATTTTCTACAACATCTCTCGTTACAAAATTCGATATTTGAGGAATAAAAATATTCTCATATAATAAATTACTTGTAATATGTAATATGTCCCTTTTTTCGTTTTTGATCGTTTACAAAAATTATAAACTCTAAACGTTAAACAGATGCAAGTAGATTTCAAAATTCTGTTCGAAATTCAATAGCTTTTATATAAAAGTGCATAAAAAAGAACAGGGGAAAGTATTATAAAGGTTTATAAACAGAAAAGTTGTCCTTTGTGCTCAAATCTTTAGCCGGCCCGATCATTACCAGAAAATCAGTATTCAAGACAGCTACGTTTTTATATCCCTGCTCTAGTCGACACTGCATGGATCAGATGCATAAATTGTGTGGCAAGTTCACATGAAATAGCAACAAATATCGTATTTCATTAATAAAGGCGTGATTGGATCGGAAACAAAGCTAGTGTATGTTTTAAACTAGTTGGTTAATCACAGGATCACGTATGGCAAGTCGGGGCATGTGCTAATCAGTAGTAAATCACCGTTTCATTGTCGATCGGTCTGCACAAAGTTCTCATGAAAGTCTGCATCGGAAATCGTAATCCTCTTCATCTCTTAGATTGTGTGAGGATGAAGATAGGAGAATCTTATTTACCCAAGCCGATCTGCTACATGAACACTTCCCCCACCACCACCACCATACACGTCGTCAAATGAGGAAATAGTTCGAAATGTTGTCTGCGTCGTTATATACAAAGATCGTATTTCCAGATGAACAAAATAGTTCGGCACCAACACATTCAGCATTTGATTTGCGCAAGCATCATTTGCTACAATGTTCAGAATTATAAACTTTCTCAGCGTAGGCGAGGCAGTCAAATAAAGATTCAGCTGAAAGATAAGTAAAGGTGTTATGTCTCAAACAAACTTGCCATAAGCGAAATTTTACGTATGCATAAGTGGATAACGAGAAATATAAACCTGTGAGTTTTAACAGAAATGAAACAGAAAACTCATTGTTATCAATATAAACAAAGGAGAAACAGGTCTGTTTAGTCACTCAATAGAAACCGTCATGCAACCAATGTCTTTTGGCAGCGTGCCGTGTTGGGGGTGATCAATTAAAAAATTGGAGAAAGGGGTGATCGATGAATAAGTTGCTACACTCGCTTTTTGTTGGGCGGTGATCACTAAAAAAAGTCCAAATCCCCCCTCCCCCAACAAAAAAAACAAGCTTGAACACAAACTAGCGGACCAATTTAGCATAAACTTACATTGCAAATTGACCCCCCCACACACACAGAGACTAAAAACCTATTTAGGCCGGAATTTTCAAAAAACAAAACAAGCTCCATTGGTGCGGCCTTCAGGCGTGATACTTACATACATAGCCAGCCAGACCAACTTAAAAACTGAAGAAACTTATGTTGACAGTTTTGGATGACGGTTTCTAACACCACAAGTAGCAACTTTCCTTGCATTCAGACTATTTCAAATAAAACCTTTTATCTCAGCGTTAAAGTTAATCCTAGCTTACTCTGAAAATCACAAGTCATTTTTGTGGGTTTGATATTTAATAATCTTCGCTTAATACGGCACAAGGTCAAACGAGGTGTAGGAAGATTGTGTTAGACTAATCTGAAAAGTGGAGAGCGATTGTCTACTTTGAAAATCAGCATTCGGAATATTGGCTTTTATCTGAGCTTGAACATCGACCACTGGCGGCACCAATGGGAAATATGTAACTATCTCAGCCACGAGTATGTACTTTGTCATTGACTGATAAGGCCTCAGTAATGGAGCACCTAGTTAGGATCGAACTCAGTACATAATGTACTGCAAGACTAGATTTCTAACCATTACTCCACCGTCCACCATAACAGCATACAGTATATGTCACAAAGTTACCGGCTTGAAATATAAAACTCACTTTCGCTTCAAAAACAGACGTCAGGATTAAAATCCTGTAAAAATATATTGTTACACAAATTATTAAATGGGTGATTAAAACGTAATCTGTTAAGTGATTGTTTTTAATGACCAGATTGACATTTTCATATATAAATCAAAGGTTTAATATTTGATGCAATTACAAGATATTTCTCCAACAACAGAATGAAGTATTATTCATTTACATAGGAATAAAACAGCATGGTTACTCCCCGAAAGAATAAATATATAAAATAAATTGCAAAATGCAAACTTGTGTAAATTTACGAATGTACGTAATAAATAGATAAATAAATAAAATTTAAAAGGGAAGAATAGAGACAAAAATCGTCGAATGTTCAGGTTTCAACCCATAAATCAATTTGTAGTAAATCTATACATATTTAATGTGGCCCGGTTCGTGTCTGCGTTACATCCCGCAGGCATCACTCAAGTAAAAGTTAAGAATGGTGGTGTATACTGATTTTCAAGATAGATAGGCACAACAGACTTGGAGGATTAGAAATATACGATATTCCTATATCGCGTTCCCCCGATTTGGCCATATGCCGGAATTAGTTGAAAGTAGATATAGATAGTAGATATCTCATGTTAGTTCACACATTTCATATTATATCTACATATATAATGGCGGGGATTGTTTGTTTGGTTGCTTGCTTGTATGCGTATTAAGTGTGGTCAAACGGTTGGACGCTTGGGGATGAACAATAGTCTTTAAGGGTAGCTTGACACGAGGATGAACGTGGAATAGGTGGTACTGAACCCAAGGTCACTAGAGGTCACCACGTGTCAATTTAGAGCGAGAACTGCCATTTCCAGTCAAACTGCTAATTGTAGGCGTCTGTGTATCGTATATAAACATTTATTGTAGTTGTCTATGTATTGTATGTAAACATTTATTGTAGTTGTCTATGTATTGTATGTAAACATTTATTGTAGTTGTCTACGTATCGTATGTAAACATTTATTGCAGTTGTCTATGTATTGTATGTAAACATGTATTATAGTTGTCTATGTATCGTATGTAAACATTTATTGTAGTTGTCTATGTATCGTATGTAAACATTTATTGTAGTTGTCTATGTATTGTATATAAACATTTATTGTAGTTGTCTATTTATCGTATGTAAACATTTATTGCAGTGGTCTATGTATTGTATGTAAACATTTATTGTAGTTGTCTATGTATCGTATGTAAACATTTATTGTAGTTGTCTATGTATTGTACATAAACATGTATTATAGTTGTCTATGTATTATATGTAAGCATTTATTTATTTCTCAAAAAATATCAGTCGAGGTGCCGGTGGCTAAGCGGTTAGCAGCACGGAAAATAGAATAGGTGAGCCGAGTTCAAAATCATAATAATCCGCGTTCTCTTCGCACATTGCTCAATGCCCTCGGGGAAAGGCATGAATAGGAATAAAAAATGCAACTGATATTTCTTGATTAAGACAAATTCATATACCTAAATTAGTACAGTATTTTCAAATAAAAAATAATTTTTCCCAGAAAATTTTTAAAAAGTTGTAAAATTGAAATTTCTTTTTAGGTGGTACTATATTTGTTTATTTATGTTTATGTAAGGTCAAATATAACTATTTTCGCAATTTCTTGGAAGAAATAATTCTGTTCTAGCACCTATAATACATTTTAAAATGAATACATACAAATACATTATACCTTAAAATATGTTATCCTACTTAAAGCAGGTTTTAGACTTCTTTAAGAATCTCTATACTTGAAGTGGGGGCAATATGATGGATGATCAGTTTTCTATTGTTACCAAGTAATAAACTGAACCCTCCAATGAATTATTCATCTATATCTATAAACTCCATGGTTTGTAACGCTGGTCACACTAAATATATGTTCATATCTAAGTGTGTAGACCAGCTAAAACTTTGATATGTATATATTTATAAAATTTATTTCATATTTATTTATCAAAGATTTTAGACTCTTTTAAAGATCTCATGTACATGAAGTGGAGAAAACCTGCTATTATCCATAATGTATAAGTATATCCCCAGTATTAAAAAAACCGTCATGTGACGGGTAATATTCTAGTATTACATAAACCTTGTTCCCCAAGGTGCACTTCTGTCTAGTAATATCATAATGCATATTCGGACACTAACTTTAAAAATTAGAATAATTACACTCAATATAACCTCATATGAATATTACTGTATTATGTAACAATCCCTGTTTCCTATATTCAAGTTCTGAGGTTGATATTTTATACATGAACGTTAACCCCCAGGAGTTGTATATCTGACAACAGACTTAATTGTTTAAGAGGCTCCAATTCAAGTTAAGTTGGCAGATTATTAAGCATCGCTCATGTTTCAACAACAGCAGCAACAAAGAAAAACGTTGATGAAAATGAGTTACTTTCGAAAATCGGAATTTGCTCCTCATACAATCTGAATATCGTGTTAATCAAAACCAACAACGTACTAAAAAAAAAAACAACAAAAGACTTATTTTCCAAGTCATGAATACCTTTGAGGAGAATCTTATTTGGACAAAGTTGCATATTATTCATAATATAAATGCTGAATAATAACTTAAAGTGTCGGAACTAATTTTATAGTTTTGACGTAATACGTTCGAAACAGCTGGGATGGAAACGTCCCAGAGGACGACCAAGACAACACTGGCTGAACATCATTGGTCAGGACCTGGACTATATCAACATGCCTTTCTACCAAGGGAGGAAACGGGAAATGAACAGGCACCAATGGAGAAGGGTCTGTTGGTGTGTAGTCGCTACGTTGGAACTCCAACGGGCGCCATGAGAGAGGGAGAGAGAGAAAGGGAGAGACGGTGATTTGAAAGAAGAGAATATTTCTCTTTTCAACATAACAAGTTATTTGTTTATGGTATAAAAACAAGCCTGGGAGTCAGACCATAGGTGCGCTATTTAAACATGAGTCAAGTTAAATGTTAATAAAAATAAACACCGCGATATGAGATATGTATAAAAAATAAACACCGCGATATGAGATATGTTAAAAAAATAAACACCGCGATATGAGATATGTTAAAAAAACATGAAATATGTTAAAAAATGTCTTAGCTTCTTAAAAAACAAACGCAACCTTGCGTCACAGTTTAATTTCGAGAATTGATTTTAAAAAAAGAACAAACGAATATTCTTTTATTACTTCATTAAAAAGTTACGTTCGATATGTTGATATGTAAACTTGTCAGTGACAACTATCGCTGCTAGAGAAGCGTAGCGTATCTAAAAATCAGTAGACTAATCGGAGAAAATTGACTTATTTCGACATAAGCAAAACGTTTCATTTATTCATGGCGTTGCATGGTTGAATGCAGAATACTGAGATTGCAAGTTTGCAAGCCCAAACCAAATTTGCATCCTTGTTGCCTGTGGGTGAAACAGATTTACTTCGCTGACACGGAATTCATGCAGAAACTACCATACTTTTACTCAAAAGAAGAACTTGTGCGGCAGAGGCGGCGCGTAGGACCCGCAGACACCGCAACTGCGGGGGCGGACCCCGGAGCTCTAAAAAAACAATGTAAAAATATCTAAAAAATAATCTAAAAGAATTGCAGCGGAGGGGAGGGGACACAGTCGGTCTTAACGCCGACACTGCAGTGTCCGTGTAAAGACTTTCCTATTCTCATCGATCGTGAAAAAAATGGTGTTTACTCAAAATAAAAGATTATCTAGCCAATTATTTACTGTTATAATTCCTGGTTTGGTAGTCTGATAAGTGGAGTTTCGACAAAAAGAATTACATATACATATATATAGAGATAAAATACATAGCATATACACGAAAACAAATATATGTTATGGATAATATTTAATCAAAAACGGCTCGACACTTGATAATTATGATAATTATAAGTGGAGCTATATTAGATCTGTTGAGGAAAACATTTCAAGGTGATCAGTTACACTTGTGTTTCATGCCTCAACGCATTCTTCTGACTTCAGGATAATCCTCCCCTTGATACCAGTCTGAAGAATGCGTTGAGGCATGAAACACAAAACACTTGTCGCCTCGAAATGTTTTCCTCAATAGATAATATATATATATATGAAATCAAATTATGGATAATTGTATATCCAATCGACAGAATATGATAATTATAATGACACTTATTAGTGAGAGCCTATATTTGCCCGGAGTCGGTGTGAGCGACTACTAAACGAGCGTCCCAAATCGTAAATGTGCTTCGTGCGGGGATCGAACGCGCGTCCACCTTGGAAGCCACCTATACGCGGTGCTGTTCTACCTACTGAACTAACGAAGATCGGATGATAGACAGGAGTCTTTTATCCTACACTTGGTTGGCTTCTCCATACCAGCTATGACATACCTGGAAACTTACAAAAACATTCGAAAATAACTCATAATAGCACAAAAGGCAATGGAAAGAGCAATGTTAGCGATAGAAAAAGATCAACATGGATCCGAGTGAGGACCAGGGTAAAGGATATCGTACAAGTAATTAAGCAACAAAAATGGAGAAGGGCAGGGCACATAGCGAGAAGAACGGACAACAGATGGAGCAAAAGGATAACGGATTGGTGCTCGGGGTTCAGTAAACGTAGAACAAAAGACCAGACACAAGACGGAGAGACGCCATAGAAAGGTTTGCCAGTAAGACATGGCAGAGATTCTTGTAGACCTTAGTTATGATCCGAAGAGAGCTCAATGCAAAAGTAGAGCGGATATTTGTGGGAATACATTTTAATGGTTCATTACAAGCGGTACTGCAGGTTTCATATATAGATTTTCACAATGAACGTTCATTGTGAAAATCTATATATGAAACCGACAGTACCGCTTGTAATGAACCATTAAAATGTACCCCCCCCCACACACACGTGTGTGTGTGTGGACGATTGCAGTTCCTATTCATAGACATCCCGAGGGAAAGTATCGTCTTCTGGTTTTATGCTGGTAATTTTATAGGTCATCAGAGCCTAATTAGATTTTGTGTTTGCTTTTAGGCTAAAAGTAGTTTTAGATTGTGGCTAAAGTTTCTTCGTGAAAAACTTGGTTGATTATCTGGAGCGTGTTCACGATAAGAGCTTCTCACACAGTTACAGCCAACGTATGGATCATTATTGTAAAATATAATAACAAGGAAACATGATGGGTTTGTTTATCAGAAATCAGTGTCAGCTGCATTATCTACAACTACTTAGGTGACTTTATACCGTAGATTTTAGAAGTACTCAAATGTACCCAGTGTCGGATTAAGGTATGGGTTTTAGAGGAATCAAAGTGAATCAAAGTATAAGTACTCTAAATTATGTATTTAAAAAGGGGTTCAATTGATA
>VCCN01007157.1:18586415-18597201 GCA_006491835.1 Architeuthis dux
TAAGACATGGCAGAGGTTAGCACAATCTAGGTTGTCATAGAAAGGAGATAGGCAAGGCCTTTGTCCAGCAGTGAACTCATGATGATGATGATGATATATATGCATATATATATATTGAATCACCATAGACACGATTACAAAACCTACCAAATAAGATGGTTAGGTATTCTTTCCTTCTTCACTCAGTTGTTCTCGTTGGATCAACAATAAATCTTATCAGCGCTACTGGGCATATCATTTGCCATAGAACCTTGCAAATTCGTATAAGTACTTCCCTAAACATCTTCTAAAATTGATTTTTTCGAATAGTTTGTAAATATCTTTTTAATAGAATGTTTGGAGTTTATTTTTGAACTTGAAAAAATCTTGTGTCAGCACTACCTTCACACCATTTGGTATAGAGCCTCGCAAATACACATGAGTCCTCCTCTATACATCTAAAAATATACTTTTGATTTTTCTAAATGTTTGTAAATATCTTTTTTAATGGAATTTTTTATGTTTTTCAGAAATCTTTTAAAGAAATCTTGTGTCAGCGCTACCAGACACGCCTCTTAGTGTAGAACCTTGCAAATTCACATGAGTACACTTTCTAAAAAGTATTTTATTTTTTATTTTTGGAAAAAATGCAATTTTTTGGTACGAGTATCGATTTTGGAAATGAAATAGTAGCAGTAGTAGCAGAGACATACTCACATGCACACATGCACCCCATTCCTATTTTCTAGCAAGCAAATCTTTATTAAACGAGATATTGTAAACGAGGTCTTCTCAAAGTTGGGTTGGGACACCTCCAGGGTTACCACGAAGTTTATTGGAGTAGCAGAAATATTTAAAAACATTTTTTTAAAAAGAATAATGGGTTTTGGGGGATTTTTTAAGAATAAAATGCTTTTTTTTCACAAAAAACAAACTATTGGGGGGTCTTTTGGGATTCTTGTATAATTGTGTCAGGACATACTGCGGTGATTCACTTAATGCCTGGTGTGGCGTGTATAAATAGTCTGAATGTCACAAAAAGATAAATGATATTTATCTTGCATATAAAACATTTTTTTTCATTTTTAGTAATATATTTATGGTTATTGGTTTGTGTAATGTGTATATATATATAAATGTATCACTAGCTGTCAGTTTCAGTAGGTAATTAAAGTGAGAAAACTTTATTTGTGTGTATATATCTAAAAATAAATACGTTTTGAAAGAGTTCATCTGTAAGACTACAATAGAACTACAAAAAAAGTTAACACTTTTAAAAGGATGTCTGATAAATATATTAAATTCACAAAAAATGTTTTCTTTTATCCAACAGCAAGAAAAGAAACCTAATTAATGAAAAGTCTGGTTAGTCACTCAATAGAAACCGTCATGTGACCAATGTCTTTTGCAGCATGTCGTGTTTGGAAAAAGGGGTGATCAATGAATAAGTTATTTTTCTCAAATTTTGTTGAGCAATGATCACTAAAAAAGTCTGAATTTTCATGAATGATGCCGGACACAAAGTAAGGGATCAATTTAGTATAAACTTACATTGCAACCTGCCACTAAAAACCCATTATAAAACAAATTAAAACGTTCTTTCTAGACATAATAAGGAGTAAATGTTTAAATTTTCAGCCTTCTAGCTTCATTGGTGCTGCTTGTATGCATAATACATACATAAATAGCCAACCAGACCGACCAGTTTTCAAAACTGAAGAAACCTATGTTGACAGTTTTGGTGACAGTTTTTGTTGACGGATTCTAATACACGAAAATATTTTCTTTTACAAAACAACAAGAAAGAAACCTAATTAATGATATTTTGTGGCCAAATTTAGTGATATTGATTATTAGCTTGTACAAAACAATTCAAAGACTAAAATTGTATTTTTATTGATAAAATTGAAAAAGAATGTTAAAGTGTGCAAATAGATATCATAAAAACTAATTTATCTTCACAGAGTGACTCTAATGATTTCCTCCTGGGGTTTCATACCATCTATATATAAAAGCCCTATTCTGTCTGTCAGTAATACTTACCTTAATTCCTGACCACTGATAATCACTTTCTTCCAGATTTTCTATGCATTTCTATAGTAAAATCATTTACAATGCATTTACATTATACATATAATAGCCCTATTCTATCAGTAACACTTGCATTAATTCCCGACCACTGACAATAACTCTCTTCCTCATTTATAATGCACATCATACAGATTGAGTGCTGGCACCTGGTAAAACAAAATTTAGGTGACAAGTTGGAAATTCAATACTTTTCCACTTCTGCCAAAAAAAATTTAGTTTGTTAGTACAAAAAAAGGAAAGGAAATAGGAGAGTAGTGGTAAAGTCAGAGCTGAAACATCTACATATACAAATGCAGTCAGTACTAAAATACAACTATGATTATTGTTTCATTTTTTTATCCTACTGTCAGTATAACATATTTAACAACACGTCTTGGTCCAACTGGGTCATGGCTAGCATGATCAAAGGATACATCTCTCATACCCAGTAAAACGGTGTGATTAAAGGAAGACATGTTACATGACCAGCTAAGTTGCAAATCATCGGCAGCCTCACTCTGTCTTAGAAAAAAAAGGAAGTATGCACCAATCTGTGATTAAGTTACAGTGTCTGCTGTGACTCTACAGCCCAATTCTTGAGCGGAAAACTGTTTCTGAAGGTGTAGTTCTTGCCTGGCTCTGTAGGTTCTGTCCCTACCCTCAGCAGTCTGCACTCTTCCCGCTGGTCTTCTCTCAATTGTCTGGATACCTGCCTTGATGGCAAGTCTCCATCTGCTGCAATCTATGGACACAGCCTCCCCACTTGCTGGGTTGAAGTTGCCTGCCATAAGCTATTGTTTACAAACTTGTGGGTCTTGAGTCAGTGGCAAGCTCACAGTACATGTTTCTGGATATTTCACTGTCATGCATGAGATTGACATAACCGAGCCAGCTTGAGCACCTTTGGGTGAGCAAGGCAAACAAGCTTGGTTTTCCTCCTCATGCCATAATATTCTTGTTTGGGACTAAGTACTGTTCACAGCATCACATGACCAACTAAGTACACGGCAGACTGATGTGGATTTGACCATGGAATTCATATACAGTGGATTTCAAGGTCCTGTGAATATTTAATTTTTAATTTTACGACTTTGTCCCGAGTACGTATCTGTTACAAGTGATGGAGTTTAATTGTTTTTCCCGTGTCTGCGAAGAGAGACCAGTTGGTCTGCTTGATCTCAGTCATTCACTTTAAACAGTGTTGAAATAATTGAAAAAGAAATGAAGGATTTATATGCATTTACATGAACTTAGTATCTTTGATGAACTCTGTGAATTTCCTGTGCACATATGCAAATGTATTGTTTCTTTGAATTTTTAGCTCTATATTTAAAACAACACATAGCGCGATTTTATTTCTAATCACAAATTTTCAAGCAATATCCTGTGTTTGTACACATTTTATTGATTGAATGAAATCAAACCCGTTAAACATGCTTTTTTACATAACTGTTTTCAGTATTGCTTCCTTTTATGATTGAATCAGTTATCCGAAAAATCAATTATTCAAACAAAATACTCCCCGTCTGTCTCATTTGGATAATCAACATTCCACTACATAAGGCAACGAGTAAGGATTCCAAATGCTCAGGCCCTTCTTCCCTGCTTTTTCATGCAGTCAGAAGTGGTCAGATGATTTGAGTAAACCTTATCCCTTGTTTGATCTCTCTCTCTCTCTCTGTTCTCTGTCCAAATAAAGCGAGGGCTATCAACCACCAAACTGTTGTGTTTTTTCTAATACTACCACTAGAACATAACATCACTAGCTGTGGCATAACCTCTTTATATTACATATCAAACTCATATTATTGCATTAGAATTTACTGTCACAATATGTGTAAGCATTAGAGTGAATGAAAGTTTTAATAAATCCTCCTCATGATATCATGATCAGCTAATTATATAATATTATTAGCAGATAATTTCAATGGGCAGTTAACATTTTTAGTATGCCTAAATTAAGAATCATTATCTTCTAACAATGATAGAAACTCTAAACAATGAAAGCTTACTTTTTAAGCCATTACCTCATTATGCAAAGTAAATTTATCAGTAAAAACAATTTTTCAGATTTCAAACATTGCTAGTTACCTCATTATGCAAAGTAAATTTATCAGTAAAAACAATTTTTCAGATTTCAAACATTGCTAGTTGAATGTATTAATATATTTGGATTATGTTGGTTATTCTTCATATAATCATAAAAGGTTTGTTGACTGCTCTTTCTCTGCTATCAACTGGAATCCAGTGCCATATATTCTTCAATATAAGACAAGGTTTTTTTTACTAAAAAAATAGCCCCAAATCAGCAGTTTGACATACTCAGGTCAGTCAAAAATGGCCAATACTTTTGCCTATATGAATACAGCGTTATACAAAATGCATATTAGGGAGCATTAATGCCCACTGTTTTTACTCAATTAATTACAATGGTTTTGTATGAAATGCTATGTAGGTAGTATATGGTGTGTATTGTGTAATATCCGTTTTAATTCATTTATTTAGTTAGATTCATCATCACTCATGGTAAGTTGACTTTTATGAACTGAAAACAATGATTGATATCCTGAAGATGAAAGATATTCATGTTTTGGTGACAGGTGACCAAGTGCCATGAATTCATAAGAAGGGGATATCTCTCATGACAACGTTATGGCAAAACAACGGACTCAGCTTATATTCGAGGCTGTTGATTTTCTGAAATTTTATGCTCAATTGCAAACTCGTCTTATACTCATGGTTGACTTTTATTAAAAAATATACAGTAATTATTTTGCAGATTATGACAGGGAACGAGTGACTTCATATTAACTACTGTTGCAGGTTACAAAGAATAATGGAAAGAAACACTGACTTCTTGTGCATGAGACCAACTGAATGACTTTCAATGCTGTACAGTAAAATGTGTTTCTTTTTAATGAAATAAAAAGACAAAATATTTTTTTCACTAGAAGCTGTAAATAAAAAATGAAAGCATTAAGTACTTTACATTTTCGGAGTGGTCTTCTCACCCAGTCATACCCAATACACTTTAGGAGTAGTCTAGTAGACTTCTCACCCACACAAACCCGATGCACTTAGGAAGTACTAGTGTCCTCACCCAACCATACCCAATATACATTGCATCCCAAATGAAAACAATTGATTGCCAATCTCTTCAGTAGAATATCATTTATGTGCCATTATTATTTATTTTTGGCTACTATTTTCTTTCATCTTGTGAGTAAACAGCATGGAAAGGATAAGCTCTTGTTTAAATTAAAACTTACATACCTTTTACCTCAGAGAACTCTGGTAAATGCCCAACTGATCTTACCAGCTGAGCTATATGACTTGCCTTAGTTAGAAGGTCAAATCTAATCCTTAAACCTACCCTCCATTACAAATCTCTCTCGGCACCATATTTGTTTTTGTTTATACCCTAGTAGTATCAGTGAAGCAGTTATCTTTTATTGCCTATTTTTATTAAATGATGCATTATCATCCATTATTATTAATTTTTGAGTACTATTTTCTTTCATCTTAAGTTTAGTTGCTTTTTATCACAACTTAACTCTACTCGCTGCCTGAAGATCGACAGCCTGAGTTAAGTGACTCGAATGATGGGCATTGATAGAGAATCACCATCAGAAAGAAAGGTCAGACTGTTAGACTGAAAGACTATGGCATGACAAAAGAAATAAAATCTCTTACCAATCAGTCAAGTTTCCACTTTTGCTGCAGGGGAAAATTTATGGAAGAACCAGTGGTAAAATACAGTCAGTTGAAAGGTGAGACTAACCACTTACAAACCCAAAAGTTTGGCTACCCCTTTCATTGCAGCCACCTTAAACACATTACTCATGTTTTTTCTTACTGTAGAGAGGGGAGAGATTAAGCCCACCCACTTGCAACTACCCAGGTTCTGAAAACAAAATGGTAATCAGAAGTGAGCTGAGAAGGTGAGAAATGTGTGTGTGTATGTGTATTTATATGTATGTGTGTGCGTGTTTGCGTGTATGTGTCTCTGTGTCTTTGAGTATGTATATATGTATGTGTTTGTCTGTGCAACTGTGTGTATGTGCATGTGCATGTGCATATTTGTGTGTCTATATGTGTTTGTGTGCCTGTGTATAAGTGTTTGTTTGTGTGTGTGTATGTATGTGCATGTATGTGCATGTTCATGTCTGTGTTTGTATATGTGTATATGTGCATGTGTTTGTGTTTGGGTTCCTGAGTATTGCATGTATGTAAATATGGGTTTGTAAATATGTGTGTACATGTGTGTGTGTGTGTGTGTGTGTGTGTGTGTGTCCATCGTTGGGATAGAAAATCAATGTCCAAATCATCGTCCAGTTCTTGCGAACATTTCAAATCTTGTTCCATGTTTCAGTGTCAGTGGCGATTGCAAAGGTTATGCGTTGCATCCAAGAACATTCCAAGATCATTAATCTTGATAAAAACTGAAGCCAAGAAGAAAAGAAAAAAACTCTCCTCGCCACTCTTCTTTGGGATTTCACAGCAACCATTTGACTCATAAAGCATTTGTACCTCCATCTTGGACACTTCCACTTTGCCTTCACATAATCCCCATCTCTTGATCTCACATTAATCGGAAACTAAACTTTGATATTCTTTTGCTTGGATATACAGCAAGATTTTTGTGTGGGTTTCGGTGCCTTTGTATTGCATGTATGTAAATGTGTGTTTGTGTGTGTGTGTGGGTGTGTGTGTGTGGGTGTGTGTGTGTGGGTGTGTGCCAGCTTGAGTGCCTTTGATAAATTAGTCATGAGTTTTGTTTTTATTCACTTCATTAATTTTATTGGTTTGTATAAAGCAATTCAAGGACTAAAATTGTATTTTTATTAATAAAATTGGGAAATAATGTTAACGTTTTTTGTTATGAAATAATATTTTGATCTTCAACTGCTGATATTTCGCACACACACACACATATTTTGTATCATTGTATTTACTGAATTCATAGCGTTTTTTTCCTCTTCTGCTGTGTTTAATGTTGAACAAATTTCAAACAAATAAACTGAAAATTAGTCAAATTAATGTGATTAGTATGAATTATTTGGATGCACATACTCATCTTTATGGTTTGGATCACAATGTTTCAGATATTGAACTCTCAGGTGTATATGGCATTTGGGAGAAGTCCAGATACATAGATAGATACATAGATACATATAAATGTCAGAACACATGAATAACCTAAACTCAGAAACTGTTCAAGAAGCTTTGCATGGAATCCTTCATTTTATTTACTATTCAAGATATCTGACAATGGGCATTATGTAAGGAGAAGTGGATTCATGACTTCCTCAAGAATATTAGTGCTAAGTAAATACAAGCAACCTCAGCCAAAATTTGAACTATACAGTCAATTCCCTTATATGTGTGTGTGTATGTGTGTGTGAAATATCAACAGTTGAAGATCAACATATTATTTCATAACAAAAACTTTAACAAGTATTTCTGTATGTATATATATGTATAGATAGTTTTAGATGAAATTGATTGTATAGATAAATGAAAGTTGGTTCAAATTCAATGGTACACAAAATGTACTGTGAGGAAAATCTTTTGCAATTTTTTTAGAGAATCAATTCTGAATTACTAATGTTTCTTCAGGTCTTGAATACTTTTTTCTTATGAAATTATATTTTGATCTTCAACTGCTGATATTTCAGCTACATTTCAGAAATATATGTTGGCGATGTTTAGGCACATATCATTTATTAATATATCTATTAAACTGATGTTTGTCTTGTAAATTAATGAATTTAAAATTATCTGTGAAATACAGTCTTAAGGTGAAATACCATGACTTTTCATGGCTGTTAAATCTCCACCATGAACTAAGTTAAGAGGTGCAGGTGGCCTGATGGTTAATGGCACAGAGAATTGAATCAACAAACTTTATCTGAGACAGTTTTCATTTGCAGCCCATTGGTCCTGTAAGGCAATCAATCTTGGGCTTTGGGCTAGCACCGCAGTCCTGGAAAAAACTCTTGGGTCTTGATAGATCATTTGGGATATGGAGACAAAATCATTGCCTCATGTATAAGGCTACACCAATGGAGCTAGAGGGCTGAAAATTTGAAAATGTACTCCTTATTATGTCTAGAAAAACATTTTTTTTGTTTTTTCAACATTCATCCCCAAAATAGGTTTTTTTTAGGTGGGGTTCAATTTACAATGTAAGTGTATGCTGAATTGGTCCTTTAGTTTGTGTCTAGCTTTGTTCATGTTTTTAAAAAAAAAATTCAGACTTTTTAGTGTCTACCAAAAGGCGAGAGAAGTAACTTATTCATTGATCACCCCTTTTTTCAAATTTTAATTGATCACCCCCAATACAGCATACTGCCAAAAAATGTTGGTCACTTGATGGTTTCTATTGAGTGAGTAACCAGACCAATTTTAATATTATCTGTTTGATTGTAATTTGATTAAAGGGGTTAATATTACTTACAATAAAACCAGTTAATTCATTTAATGCAGTGATTCTCAAACTGTGTGCCACAGCACAATCGTGTGCCACAACAATCTCCCAAGTGTGCTGCATTTATTTCGAACCTCGAACATGTCCTGTACGGGTATTATGTCAGTCCAGCTTCCGACACAGAGTTGGCAATCTAGTGGTTTTATCACTAGATTTTGTGATATCTCAATCTTTTATTTGTGTGAACTAGGGTTTTCAGACTAACATAAAAACTAAGAAAAGGTTGCGACTGCTATGTGTAGAAGAAGAGATGAGAGTGTGTCTGTCAAGTGTCCCTCCAAATATACAGCGAATATGCAAATTTAGTCAAGCAAAAGTGTCTCATTAATCAGGTATATGTTTTTTCTAGTATAGTAATGTAATTTACACATTACTTCCAAAAGAGTTTTATATATATATAATGATAATTATAGACATTTATTAGTTGAGAACCTATATATATATATATACGGGCTTTGATCCCCACACAGAGCTTGTTTCTTTATTCACATTTACAATTTAGGCCACTTGTTTAGCAGTCATTCACACTGGCGCTGGGCAAATATAGGTTCTCAACTAATAAATGTCTTTATAATTATCATATTCTATCAGATATAAAATTATCCATCATTTGATTTCATATATATAATATATATGAAATTCCATACTCTAATTATGGCCTAATATATACCAATGTACACTTTTCCACACTACCAGAGCGAATAATAATACATTCTTTTTATATGTGAACATTAATGTGAACTTATATGAAACAATTGTACTGCACCATTATCCATTATTGACTATAAGGTTCCAACCTTCTAACCCCCTTGTCCTCAGTGAGAAAGCCTCATTCAGGGGGGTTGCATATGCTCCGTTTGCCACCCCACCCCCCATCCCAGCCGATGCCCATGCCAATATTTATTCATATTGTAATGGTAAAGACTTGGTGTGCCATGGAAGTCGAATATATTCCTTGAATAAAATTGTGTAAACAATGTCACAGGTTTTGAACAGAGTCTGTTATTTTTCTTGTTTTGCAAGCCTATGGAATCAAAGCTAGTCTATGAAGTATCTGTGCTTAACTTTTAGTGACTTTGATTTCTTTCAGCCATCAGAAATGTATTTAAACATTTTTTGCATTAAGGTTAGCTGGACACAAGATATGACTGGATTTACTTTGAGAAATATGATTCTTTCACTATTTATTAAAAGATGATACCATGATTATTTAATATAAAAAAATAATAAATAAAATAATACATAAATAAATATAAATAATAAATAAAATAATATAATAATAAATAATAATAAAAAACATTCCCCTGTGTAAATCATCTTGGTTTCTATGCAAAAGCCTGGAGCAAGTCTGTCTTATTTCCTATAGTCACTTATTCAAGTTAAATGTTACAGAATTGCAGTGATATCTTCTTGACACTACTATTAAGCCGTTCTCAATCATCCGGTGGTAAATAACTTTGACAGCACTCAGAAGGTCATGTCACTTGCACCAGATGATTTTGACATTATACTATTAATATTCTATTACTGTTTTCATTCCATTGTATTATTTTTGCTTTTTTTCAAATCACCTCGGGTTGATCCACTCTTCATTATTACTGTTATTTTATTACTAGTTTTACTCCATCTTATTATTGTTGCTTGTTATCACAACATTCTGAGTCAATACACTCTTCATTATTAATCATCGCTACCCACTACAGACCAGTTTAAACACTGTTGCTGGGTTTAGGTTATTCATGTGTTCTGACATTTATATGTATCTGTATGTCTATCTATCTATCCGGACTTCTCCCAGCTCTTACCGTTCATAGTAGAAACTTGAAATTTTGCACATACACTACTCTCAATGAGTAGGGAAAACCATTTTGTGTTTTTTGAAAAATTTACCTCCAAAACAGGATTTTAGTGGGGGTTTCAATATGCAATGTAAGTTTATGCTAAATCGGTCAGTAGTTTGTGCCCTGTTGTTTTTTGAAAATTCAGACCGTTTTTAGTGATCACTGCCCAACAAAAGGCGAGAGAAGTAACTTATTCATTGATCACCCCTTTTCTCAAATTTTTAATTGATCACCACCATCGCAGCATATATGGGTGGTGGTGATTCATAATTTCCCTTGGAATGCTAATTACTATTATTTTATTACTACTTTTACTATATCTTATTCTTGTTACTTTTTAACAGAACACTGTGTTGATGCACTCTTCATTATTACTATTATTATATTACTAGTTTTACTCCATCTT
>VCCN01007157.1:18659960-18670279 GCA_006491835.1 Architeuthis dux
TCATATATTTAACCGACAAGTTGATGTATGCCACTTCTTTGATTCTTTTCAATCTCCAACGGCGCTCTCTGGCTATATTTACAGAAGGGATCGACCGAAACGTTGTGGGAACAACAGAAATAACAGGAAAGATGAGTTCAATTTTCCGAAAAACTCATTTTTATTAGAAAACGTTTCAAAATTTAATTTCATATAAATAAAATGATTTAACAGATGAATTAGATTATAATGTGTCATTTACATAACAAAACTACGTTGGAATTTAATAGCCTTTTAAACAAGAACTATTCTGCAGCATCATATGCTCACTAGTTTACACATACCATCTAAAATGACTGCAGTATTTAAATAATAATGCAATGGCACTGTACTTTAAAACATAGCAACAAAACAGTATGTTGCTCTGCATTCTTTTGTTTATGTTCAACCAAAATGAACCCCGATTTTATAAGTATTTGAACAAAGAAAAAGCATGTGAGACTACTCTGTAATTTACGTTTAATAGTTATCTACCTTGACAAATGTTAGAGACAGAAATCTAGCCACTTGGTGTATTATATAAGTAGATAATGCATATAGAAAACTCACAATATAATTTGAATGCTATTTTACAATCTTTCGACTGTTCATGTCATCTCTTATATTCATGTGTATTTATATTTGTGTATTCTTGCAAATAAGTGTATGTGTGTTGTATGTAATGTTTTCCCTGCACAAGAAAGCCAAGAAACTTCCCACAATCGAATGCTTTCAAACTACTCAGTATTAAACTGTTTGTTTATTTTATTTTTTATTTGCTCGATCTTTACTCGATCTTTACAGAGTCTACAGAAAAAATGTACAACCATCTGTCTCGATCTAAACGCTAACATATTATTAACGTCTTCAGTTATCTTTAGATGAAGTATTTGGAAATATATAAAGTTGATGAGGTTTGTGATGGGCTGGTCGACGAAGATTTGTATGGATTATGTTATCGTTTAGGTCGGGACAGATGTTTGTACTTTTTCTCTATCGTGTCTATAGATATCTACCAAATCAAAAGTAAAATACACAAATATTCAATACTGAGTGGTGTGAAAGCATTCGATTGTGGTAAGTCTCTTGGAAATGTTCAAGTAAAGTTTACAACGACTATATCACCTCCGTTCTGTAATCTTAATCTGTTGCTTCCCGGCTTGGTTCAATACTAAATATAATGAAGACATAACTGTCTAAAAAAGAAGCCTGATGTTCTAAAGTAATGTTAGAGGTTGTGTTCACCGTTATTACATTACTTGTTTTTGTTAATTATAAAAAAAGAAACAACGCATATAATGTTTTTTGTGAAGAAGATACCCAACTATATTTTATTATTCTGGGTATTGTCCTCATCTTTGTTGTCTTTAACCTTACATTTCGGCGAGAGAAGACCAAATTAACCATGTCCTAATGGCTAATGGAAAAGGGAGAGATTATTTGGTTTGACTAAGAAAAACAAATATGGGAAAAGATCGAAAGCGGAGAAGAGAAAGAAAGAACTACAATGAGTACGCAAAATATGAGAACATTTTAAAGGAGTGGAAAGGAAGGAACACGATTAACATATCACTATCGCAAAAACTGCAAGAGACGCGAGGAGATACTCAAACACTTGGAAAACAGACACCCTCTTACTCACTTAAGTCAGCCCCCTCTCTCTCTTTAGCCCCCCTCTCTATTTTCGACTCGTGAACAACGAAAACCTTTCGAATCCAATAAAACATATACTTTCTTTTCTTTTTTTAAAAAGGGACTGTTTTGTATTTTCGTAATTTGCATCTTCGCCACATGCAAATGGTTTTGCAGCAACACAACCAGTGGAGAGACCAACCATCACGGATTTAGAGAAGATAACCAACAACCGATCAGAACATCACTAAGAATTCCACCAGTCTGTCGGTGATCGGTAATTCAATAATCGATAGTTACATACCCCGTTATGCAACACTATTAGCCTCTTAAAGGGTCCGCTGTATATTGTATATTGTAGTGTAACATGAGCAAGCAGTTTCACAAGCTCGATATAGATCCAGACTGAAGAAAACCTTTTGCGTCTTTGGAAAATATCCTTTGCTTTGCTGGGATAAACTTTGTATTGATATTCACTTAATCAGGTCACAGTTTGAATCCGTTGCCCAGTAAATATTTCTCATGCTAAACACTGTTCGCGAACGTGAGCTAATCTACGACATGTCAATGGATCTCCTCATTTTTATCGGTGCGGAAAAAAACATAAACATCTTTTGCAAAATCGAGGACAACGAGTAGGATCTTCCCCGAATGAAACGAATGCGAATGAGCAACGGAACCCATCTCATGTCATAAGGTGACAAATCTAATATATCTAAAGAGTTTCTTTTTAATATTCGCAATGGACATTCTATTGTTGCTGAAAACAGGCGTAAAGAATTATTCCGAAAACTGATGTTAACATATTATTCTAAAAGGAACGGAACGATGAATTGTCCCATGAAGCGCAAAATTAATGTAGTTCTGGCAAGTGGCATCATTTTAGGTTGAAGGGAACAACAGGTTTTCTTGAAAGAAATCTATTACGGTTGTCTCTTATTTCACAGAAAAACCTGTTTCTGAGATTTACAAGACTGGAATTATTAATAGTTTGTTTGTACATATATCTATATGAATATCTGCTCATCTGAGTCATATTTGGCACAACACCGCATTCATAATTAAGATTGGTCCTCACTAACAAGCCATCAATCTACGATATGCGATTATCTGTCTTATCTCCACTGCTGGACAAAGGCCTTTGCACTCTCCTTCCATGACGATCTAGATTACGCTGAATCTTTTTACAAGCGTCAGAAATAAGATTCATACTTCTCACACCATTCCATAGTCGCTGTGGCAGAACATCCCGGGTTAGTCACTCAATAGAAACCGTCACATGACCAACGTCTCTTGGCAGCATGCCGTGTTGGGGGTGATCAATCAAAGAATTGGAAAAAAAGGGTGATCCATCTCGCCTTTTGTTAAGTGGTGATCATTAAAACAGTCTAAATTTCCAAAATACATATGTAAATACTGCCGGACACAAACTAAGGGATCAATTTAGCATAAAATTACACTGTAAATTGAATCCCTCACTAAAAACCTATTTAAAAAAACCCAAAACAAATAACGTTTTTTCTAGATATAATAAGGAGTAACTATTTAAATTTTAAGCCCTTTAGCCCCATTGATGCAGCATGTATGCGCCACACATCATACATAGCCAGCCAGACCAACTTGAAAACTGAAGAAATCTATATTGATGTTAACAGTTTTGGTTGATGGTTTCTAACAAGACAATACAACCAGGAACAAATACTGTGGAATTAAACATCAAGCAATTTTTAAAAACTATTCTTCGGTTTATAACGTCGAAGTTTTTTCCTTCTCTTTTATTTCACAGCTTAACTTATGTACTGTACGTATTATCTATTTACTAATGTTAAATTTCTAGCATATTTATCTGTTTTTAGGCACAAGAAAAAATTGCCAATTCTGTTTGCTTCTGTCGAAAAAGAATAGCAATTGAAAAATACAAATTTTATGGAATTTAAAAAAAAATGATACATTTATTAACAGAAGCGAACGATTTTAGGGGAACGTATTCTCAAGTGGCATGTCTTGCTTTTTAAAAGATCGATTATTGAGTGGTCATTACTGGACAGTGGTCATTTATTTAACAGTAAACAAACTTATTTCCCACATTTATAGTGTACACTGTGTACATAAACAGTGTTATATTTCACATCCGTATTTATTTTCATGAATTTGTAACCATAATGAACATTTGATAGCTTTATGTACAACTTAAATTTATGAAAATCAAAATCACATACAACAAAATCACATACAACAAAACCTCCTCATTTTCTTAATGGAAATTACTAATTTTTAAAAAGTTTAAATTAAATATTATTTATTCTATTAAAAAATACCACACAGCATACAGCACATTTAATGTCTTGCTTTAAACATTTATTGGATATCAGGTATTCAACAATCTCTTATAACATTGGACTGAACATGATGGAGTTGTACTGCATGGAAATTGCCCATGGTTATAATATTGGACTGGAAATGATGAGGTCCTACTGCATGGGAATATCTCAATGGTTATATTATATAGATTATATACATTAAAATATTACTTATCTTATTTAAAATATTCCTTTTGTATTATTATAAATAAATAAAAATATTCCTTATTTTATTTAAAATATTCCTTATGTTATCTAGAAAGGGAGATAGGAAGATGACGAAATAATGTTAAACTAATCCATGTTTGTATAACATTTAGATAGAATTATGTACCGGCAACTAAATTTAGAAGGGATAAAGGAGAAAATTAGAAGATACAGGCATAGGGTGAGAGAAGAGCAGAGGCATGAGATAATGGATAATTTCAGTTGTCTACATTTTCACTGTTCAGCTAGAACCAATGAATCGATTATATCAATGAGTTTGCTAACATAATGGATTAACAGTCTAGTGAGAAATCCTTTCTGCATTCTATCTTTACATTGAATTAATATTATTGATATCCAGTAATTGTACTAGTAATTGAGTGAGGATACGAACTGTGTTCAAGTCATTTCTACCGGCTTGACATTGTGTTCCTCTTTTTTACTTTACTTCATTATTTCTCTCTCTCTCACTCCCCCCTCTCTCTCTGTGTTTGTGGACGAAGGTTTATAAGAGCCGTGAGAAATCATTTGAAATATCTGAGTACTTTCTTTGTTTTTTTAAAAAGCTTTCATGATTTTTCCATATTTTCAAGGAACAAGATTACAAGTGAATGCGATATCACGAATTTATTTAGATTTACACATTTTCAAGCAGGACTGTGAGTAATTATGGAAATAACTTGGTTTGATTTTTGGTTTTAGTAAACAAACTCTATTTGCTTAACTCAAATGAGTATCATGAACCGTTTCTGTTGTTAAATACGATTAATCATTGAAAAAAGAGTCCCGTAAAACAATTGAGCAGAGACATCTGTAAAATATTAGGGGGTACTCAAAAATAACCGGAACTATAGATTCATCTCCGGTCACAAAAAAAATGTGGGTCATGCCGAATTTGCTCCATCTCTCAAATCGTGGCACATATTCAAACGATTGTTTTTTTTTAAAAATCTTCTGTTAGCAAACGAAAATGCATTTAATTTTCAAATTTTCAGTTAACATCCGCTGGCATGAACCCCAAGACAAACCATATCTCATCAATGATCCAACGACGATCTTCATTGATTGCGTGACGAACTTTTAAAAGATTTTCGTCATTTCGGTTTGTTGAAGGTCGGCCAGATCGTGGTTGGTCTTCAAGTGACATTTCACCACGTTTGAAACGTAAATACCACTCGCACACTTTTGTTTTCCCTAAAACTTCTCCCGCGTTGTTTACTAACGGACGTAGACTTAGGCGGTCTGAGTAGTTGCGATGGAAAGCAACTAAAATTAAGATGGAAAAATTAACAACACAAATACTTGGTTGAGAAATTATAAAGTTTACGGCTAAGTTAGATCAATTATAAAACTAACCTCTAAGAAAAGTGATAGCGCAATCATTACATTACAATTTACATGAGGTTGAACATACTGTCTATAGTTGATTTATACACTCAGTTGACATGTATAAGTGAGTGTATAAGTCAGACACGTCAGGCAAGTTCAATCCGAGGTGGATTCCACTACTCAACAGGGACACGGTATGGAAAACCAGGCCTAACAAAGAAAGGAAATGAAAATACTCGAATCCTACGTTATAACCGTTGCTTCCTTTGGAGAAAAGAAATCTGTTTACCACCATCACATTCGGATAGTACACCTGAAGAAGGCCGTAGAATGGTTCGACCGAGAAGGAGTCCAATCGTCCGAAAAACTCTTTGAAGGTTTAACACGATTAGCATTTTAATAGTCTGCTTCTAATACTGTAAACTGTTCGCTACCCTTACACCTTGCATTGGGGGAATAGGTCCATCTAAGCTGTGCACACGCGCTCTCCAACCAGCACACAAAGGGAATTAATGTGCGCACAAAAGATTTCAAATTCTGTAGATAGCTTACCGAGTTCATATTGAAAACATAATGATTCACTATGTAAAATTCAAAAATGCACACATACTTTTGTCGCAGGGAAAAGATTGCATGACATAAGATTTTTGCGCATACTCACTACTAAAGATTAGAGGGGACGTTAAGGGAATCCTTCTCGTCTTCTATGTACCTACTTCTCACGAACTTCAGTGAAACTCTTTTTAAAATGTCCAATCGTAATATTTTGCTATTTGAACGAGCAATAAAATTCAAAACACAAGTTGGTTATGTTCCAAGTATTGACAAGCATTTCGAACGTTTGCCATCCTGAAAAAAAAGGAAGACCATTTGGTAAATGAACGACTGTTTAGGGGAAAAACAGCACATCTTAGTTTTCTGCCAGGCATCGTTTCAATCTCATTCAACCAAGTGCATTTTTAGAAACCGTCAACCAAAACTGTCAACAAAACTGTCAACATAGGTTTCTTCAGTTTTTAAGTTGGTTCGGCTGACTGGCTATGTATGTATGCATCACGTATGCAGGACGTACCAATGAAGCCAGAGGGTTGAAAATTCAAACATTTACTTCTTATTATGTCTAGAAAAAACGTTTTCTCTTGTCGTTTGAAAAGTCTCCGTGAATTGGTTTTTAGTTGGGGTTCAATTTGCAATGTAAGTTAATGCTAAACTGTTTCTTTAGTTTGTGTCCGACAGCATTCACGTTTGTTTTTTGTGGAGAATTCACATAGGTTTCTCCAGTTTCTGAGCGAGTTTGGTTGGCTGGCTATGTATGTATATATCGCGCGTACATGCCGCACCAATGGAGCTAGAGGGCTGGAAATTTAAATGTCCAGAAACCTTTTTTTAAAACCCCCTCCAAGATAATCTTTAGTGAGGATTTAATTTACAATGTAAGTTCATGTCCCTTTTTGTCTCCGGCAGCATTCATGCTTGCTTTATAAAAGTTCGTACTTTTTTTTACTGATCACCACCCAACAAAAGTCGAGAGAAGTAACTTATTCATTGATCACCCCTTTTTTCGATTTTTAAAAATGTATCATCCACAACACGGCATGCTGCCAAAAGACGTTGGTCAGGTGACGGTTTCTATTGAGTGACTAACCAAACCCGTTTCTTTTTATCTTTCTTTGATCGACGTTCTCATGTTTTCTAGGCTTTGTATGCGCGCCCTCTTGAGTATTACAGAACTTATTTACATGCAATTATGACTTGCAAACGTTTTATCTACTTTTTTCTTTCCACTAGCAGCGACAGAGTGAATTTATTTTGACGCGGCCTAATGCTTAAAACATCACATGAGCAATTAATCAAGAAGCATTCACTTCGGGGCTTTTTGACTCATTTACCTCTTCCAACTTCATTGGGAGAGGTATAGGTATTCACTCGTGTCTGTCTGTCTGCCTGTCGTTCCGTCTCTCTGTTTATCCACACGCTATCAAGAAACGTTCCCAAATGGCTTTCAATGAAATTTTGTGGAAGGGTGTGTATTGGGATACCGAAGAAATGATTAATTTTGGGGGTGGATCCATGAATATTTTCAGTTACATCCCCTGTATCGTTAGTTGTATGTCCACACGATATCTAAACAAATTCTCAATGAATTTCAATACAGTCTTCTGGAAGGGTAGGAAGAACTGGTTAAATTTGGGGGCGGATCCAGGAATTATTTTTCGACTGAGAGATATTTTTTCATTTTTCCCCATATATTTATGTATTCACTTATGTTTGTCCCCAACAATATCTCCAAAAGACCTTAATGAATTCCAATGGCAGTTTGTCGAAGGGTAGGAAAATTTAAATTTTAGGGTAGATCCAGGAATTTTTACAGTTACCTCCCCAGCATCGTAACTATTTGTTAACTGATTTTCATTCAGTTTTTAGTGACAATGGGGTTGGTAGAGGTAATCGCTCTCCGGGTGCTTTCTAGTTTCTATTGCACAAAAGGTGAACATTTTATTGGACCTAATGGGATGAAGATTGTGAGTGAATGTGCATTATTTTTTAATAGTATTTTTGAGAATAGCGAGTCTTCTATACTCTTCTATATACTACAAGCTACACACACGTCTATTAAACGCTCATTTCTAGAAATCTTTCTCTGTGCACATACCAGTATTTCCCAAGCGTTTTTGGTTGCAACCCTGCACACAGAATCTTTTTGACCTGGCAGCACTAAGAGTTGAAATACAGAAGAGACCGAGCGGATATGATCAAAACTTTCAGAATCCTAAAACATCAGCACGAGATCAACACTGACTGCAACTGTCCTAAATGTCCCAACAAATAAATGCTTCAGCTATAAATTGAAGGTTCATCGAGACACAGGAGTACTGTTGTCATCTCTTTTCTGCCGGAGTTATCTCAGACTGGAATAGATTATCGGAGTCTACAGTATCAACTGAAACAGTTGCTCAGTTTAAGCAAAGACTGCATAAAGACTGCATAAAGACTGCATAAAGACTTGGGAGGTGAACCAAACCGACCGTATGACTATAGATTCGCATACTCAAATACGATCCCTTATCTTTAGCATTTAACATTTTTTTAAACCTTGGCGTAATCTAAAGGCTAACTCACAAATGACAGAAATGAATTGGAGCCAAATGTCAGCCGGTCTAAATACTTTATCAAGGGGTAATTGCTGGCCCGATAAGTGAAATACATTCAGTGTTCCTTCATTTATTTTTATCCAATACATTTTTACTGTATTTAATAATCAAGTACGAATATTGGACGTGAACAGACTTGAATACGTTAGGAGTTTTCATACATTTCTAGATGCTTTATTATTCACAGCTAGTTTCCTATTTCAGAGACTCAATGACGCTTTATATTACAAAATTGTGATGTAAATATATTTGCACTATTTCTTTTTACTCTTAACAATTTGAAATCTTTTTCTATTTTTTTTTTACTTTATTTTAAACACATTTCTTGGATCGCGACTGTGGGTTTGGGAATCACTGGACGACACAAACACAATTATTAATACGTTAGTCTGTGCAAAGATTGGCTAGAATTATATTTATAAAAGTTTTAAAATTATTCAGACGCCTCATCTAGAAAATGTTGTCATAATATGTTCAGAATTTAGGCACATAACAATTTGCTGAGTCATTTTGAAATATATACTGTATTTCATCATATATAATCCACTACCATTAGATAATCGGCCCCCTCCCCAATTCCGAATGAAAAATGAATTATCTCGTGTATACAATTATGTATACAAATGTGTAATTATGCTTCGTAGATAATATGCACCAGGGTTTTTTAGCTCAAACATTTCGGGAAAAAATGCGGATTATACATAGGTACTAAAATAAATTAATCAGTAACATCAACAGTTATTTATTAAGCTTAACTTACTTTGACGCAAGGCAAAATTGGGGGTAATAAGATTGTGTTGTGCCAATCTTATAAGAGAGGAGGACCTACCCGCCTTGAAAAATCAGCTTTCAAAAACCTGTTCATTTTACCTGGGCTAGAGCACCTATCTCTGGCGACAGTGAGAAACATTTAAATATCTCATGCAGAGAAGGAAAACCATATCAGATGCATCAATATATATGTTACCGGCACGCCATCTCTGGATTCTTCATTGTTGATGAAAACAGATTAAAATTCACGCATGACCTTCATTGAGTATTTAATGCTTTCCTTTTATGGACATTTTGGCTAGTTTTGATAACATTGAATCAATCTTGGAATACAGTTATATATATATACGCACAAACGCGCAGGCACATACACATACCCACACGCACATACATATTTATACATATATATATATATACCATATTTTGTGGTATATGAGAAGCTTCTTTTTCAAAATCTGACCCTCAAAATCATCTTTCGTCCTTCAAGGTGAAGGTCAGACTAAGGGCCAAGCTTAGTATCTACGAATCCCCCCCCCAGTGAGGTCCGGCGTAGGCCTTACAAAAATTCCTCCAATTTTATTTGTCTGTCTTCATGCTAAATTTAGGATGTTTCCATATGCTGGTGAGTCTCATATGCCTCAAAATACGGTATATATTTATGTATAAAATTATACACGATTGAACCTATATGAGTGTTTTCTCTGCGTTTACATACGTATGCATACATGTATGTGTGAATGTGCATGTGTCTGTTTATGCGTGTGTGAGTATGTATGTGTGCGTATGTGTGGTTGCGTCTGTAAATTTTAGTGAGTATATATATATATATATATATGATAATTATAATGAC
>VCCN01007157.1:18670421-18680949 GCA_006491835.1 Architeuthis dux
TAATTTAAAAATGTTTTTCTTTCTTGTTGAGCATAGGGCCGCTTGCGGTTTCTGTAGCAGGTTTTCAAAGGGTGGAGATGCTAGCCTCACGACAAATATGGACTGTCTTAACAGGGCTAAAGGACTCCAACATCCCTGCTATTTACCGATAGCTGGGAGGGAGAATCGGACTCATGCCTTTGCCTAAGGCATTAGTGCGAATTGAAACGGCCGAAACTCGAACTCGGTTTCGCGGATTTCGTTTTCCGTACCAGTGAACACTACGCACCCCACCCCTCTGTGAGTATATGTGTACATAACTTAAACTTGGCTAAGAAATGGAACAGGTCTTGTTTAGTCATTCAGTTGTAACCGTCATGTGAGCAACGTCTTTTGGCGGCATGTCGTGTTGGGTGTGATCAATTAAAACATTGGAAAAAAGTGGTGATCAATGAATAAATTACCCCTCTCGCCTTTTGTTGGGTTTTGGTCACTAAAACAAGTCCGTACTTTTATAAAGCAGGCATGAACGCTGCTGGACACAAAAAGGGACAAATTTAGTATGAACTTACATTGTAAATTGAACACCCACTAAAAAGTTGGAGGGAGATTTTAAAAGATCGTTTCTGGACATAACAAGTACAATTTTTAGCCCTCTAACTCCATTGGTGCGGCATGTACGCGCGACACATACATACATAGCCAGCCAGCCAAACTCGCTCAAAAACTGAAGAAACCTATGTTGACAGTTTTGGTGACAGTTTTGGTTGACGGTGTCTAATAAGCCATCGTCTTGTGAGACAGTAAGTGGGATGATTGATCATGCTTATTGTCCAATTGAGGCGATTCTTCTCTAAAGTCCATCAAGGAATCACAAGGTTTATTTAACAATGCTGACCAGTTCGCATAAAGTCTTGACTCTCTTCCAAGGTCAAAGTTTGAACCCTGTGTTTTGTTCTCCCCGTCAATCCAACAATTACAGTTTGCTCGACTCTTTGCTGTTTCTATGCGTGGTTGCTTTCGGACAATATGGTTGTCCTTTTGTTCAGAAACGAAGGATTTCTTTATCTCAACGATTGTGACTTTTCCCTTTCGGTCCTCTTCCTTACTCGGCCGCTCAAAAGTTGTTATCAATCTAATAAGAGGAATAGAAAACCAAATGAACACAATCTTTGCATTGTGTTGCTCGAGTGCGTACCATTTATTCAATTCACGGGAATAGATTATTCCCACTCCGCTCTCCACACTAGAGGATATCTCGTAACAGTTCATTCTTCCTGGTTAATTCGTCCTTGTGATATCACTTGTCTGCCTCTTCCACTGCTATATCGCAGGGACGAATTAACTAGGAATAATCAACTGATGCGAGATATCCTCTAGCATGGACAGCGGATGAGAACAAACTTCCCAAGGTGTCTAAGAAGACCGTAGGGTACAACTGTACCATGATGCGTCTGTGTTGTGCACTGCCAAGATACCGTTGTTGAAAGTCCGGCACTTCAGTCGTTGGTTCTTCGGGTCACAGCTGAAAATGGGAAGGTGGGTCATCTCGAAAGATAACGAGGCAATGCGAAAAATAGGTTTTTTAGTAATTCGATTTATTTGCAGTTTTTAGAAACTGCCCGTTAAAATGAGAAGACACAAAGCGAATTACTATTTTCTACATCTACCCCCGCACCCCCCCCCATTCTATCTCCGGTCACCTCTCTTCATCGTGCCGTGGTCAACTCCCACTGATCGTAGTAGGAACCCGCCTGGTCCTAGACATTCCACATCTCCTCTGTGTGGCTCGCTACCCTCTTCTGACTGATTTCCCCACAAAACTCCAAAAGCTTCCCCTTTCCTCTGCTCAGCAAATCCACCCGTTGCCCAAAGCTATCATAATCCCCTGGTGACCTACTTTCCGGGGGAGACCTTTCAAGGTTTCTTCTATACTATCATGCAAAAACGCTTTATCTCTTACATGTCCTCCCCACCAGACAGCTCCGCTACACAAAAGCTGAAACGTATTGACTAAAATAAAACAAGATGAGGACACTAGTCCGAGTAAATCAGAGTATAACAATCAGAATTCCCGGTCTCAGAAGTTCAGACAAATGATTTATATTGATCTAATGGGGTCTACAAACCTTTGGGGAGACGAGCCGGATTAGAAATGTTTTTATGTCTGACAGGCCAAGGCGAATAATAACTTAAAAAATGATCACAGAAGGCTATACAAATTAACAATGTAATGAACATCAGTTATATGTGGGACAGCACCATATATATAGAAAGAATCACTTAAAAGTCGAATATACGAACATGTTGTTAATGAGTATAATAGAATTGCATTGTTCGCCAAACAAAGACAGATACGGAAAACAAAGAATTATTGTATGCAACGTCATATATTCAATGAAGTCGGCGGACCGGGTGAAATTAGGCTGCGGGCCGTAGTTTGCAGTCTACTGATCTATTAGTTTGATGAATAATTCTGATGTTCCTCTTAGGCATCATGTGTAAGGTCTCCTACTCAAAAGATGACTACAACCAGGCACTTCCGATTCCACATGAATTTAGTTAAATAACTTGACTGTATTTTGATTTATATACCCAACGACTTAGTGAGTGTAGAATTATTAAAGGTTCTATAGAACATTACGACAAAAAGATGTGTTCCTTTAGATTAATTCAAAAATACCCATCTAAATATCTTTTACTGGATTGGAACAAAAAGTGTATATTTTAAATTAATCTTCAACTCTTTATGTAAGTATTTTCTTTAGACTTAGTTTTAAACTATGAGAACAGTTTCCGCAGCAGCTGTATTATGAGAAGTTCTCGAGAAAATTAAGACAAAACAATTTATTCCTAGATGAATTCAACAATACCAATCTAAATGTCTTTCATTGGATTGTAGAAAAGTGTATATTTGAAATTAATCTTCAACCCTTTATGTAAGTATTTTCTTTGGACTTAGCTATACACTATGAGAACTGCAAAGAATCAAAAGATTGTGCACGCGACCCTAGTTCAATGGATGTTTCACACGAAGAGGAATATATAAGAATCATTCTTTTGTGATAATTTTACATTTTCAGAAAAATGATTATTCAGAATCGGAACACTGATCTTCTGTGGGAAATTGTGTAATTCTGAAAGCTTACAATTTGATGGACTTTCTTGAGAATGTACACGGTATGAACTAATCGTAATTTAGTATGGCAAGAGGCCTATTGGGTGAAACTAGCTTTTGTCTGAATTTTGTTAAACAGGATGTTTTAATCATTGTATGTGGTTTCTTCTTCTTCTTCTTCTTCTTCTTCTTCTTCTTCTTCTTCTTCTTCTTCTTCTTCTTCTTCTTCTTCATCATCATCATCATCATCATTTTAGCGTCCATCGTTGTACATTCTCCAAGATTCGCCAGACATCTCTATCATGGGCGTTGCGGAGCCAATACTTTCTGAACTTGTCCAGTTCGTCACGCCATCTTATTTTCTGCCGGCCAGTTTCGCATATGATCTTTGGGGATCCACGTTGTGAGTCGTGATGTCCAGCGGTTGTCTGACATTCTTGCAACATGACCAGCCCATTGCCATTTGAGTTTTCTAATGGATTCTATGATATCTTCCTCGTCTATGTTGTTTATGTTTCACTACGTTTCGTCTGTGTACTATCCGGCTTTTTTCGGGTGTCTGGAATGTGAAATTCGGCTCAGAGGCAGCATGCACCCCTTACAAACACGTCACGTCCGGTTTTTCGTCTCTGGGTTTTGGGGATTATCTCTCATTGAGAAATTGTAATCAGGAAGATTGTATAATGCCAGATTCTAAATTAGGAGGGTGTGCCTCTCTTCCGTGAATATCAGAATCCGAAGTGCTGGCTTTATTAGGCGGGCTCGAACCCCAACCTCTGGCACGGTTGGCAATACGTAACGATTTTCGCTATGAAGCAGGCAACTTTCTTAAGAGTAGACTCTACTTATTTCTAATCTTCGATTTGTTAAATCTCCCGAGGTGGTTGTATGATTTTACAGAAACAAAGCTTGTATTAGTATTTACAAGACGTCAAGATATATTTGTCGCACAGAATGCGATAGACAAGAATTAAAATAGCCCCTGAACTTAAGTCTGAATTTCAAAGATAAGAGTATGGTCACTATTTCCTCGTCTTTGACATCTTTATCACAACATTCCGATCGTTGTACCCTCAAGCCTTAGTTGTCTGTCAAATTCGGTAACCTTCTTAAACAAAGGTGATTCTATTGTGTCTAAAATCTGCTTTAGTTACTTACTTACTAAGCTCTTCAGTGAACTGTCAATTAACAATGGATGGATTGGTGTTGTTTCCTCGTTGCTTAATATTGTGCTTAGAGTTTTCGGGTCTTTTTAGTCCCCGCCAATAGATAACGTCCATAATTCTATAGTACAGAAACCTAAAAAGAAAGGAAGAAATTGTTGAGATTTCTATTCTATTTCTTGCCGAAAAAAGGACTCCAAGTTCTGGGTCTTTTTCGGTAGTCCCAACGAGAGCGAACACCCTAACCCTAACCCCTAACTCTGGCGGGACTCACGGAATTAACGTAACATATCAATTCCCACTGGTTATGAACATTTTGATCTGGTAGGGACTAACGAAAAAGCCCCCAAATGCTATTCGTTATATTGCTATTCTTTTTCTTATTTAACACTTTTGACAGCATTAGCCTCTTCGGGTAAAGCTATAGATAACGTCCATAATTTTATAGTACGGAAGGCTAAAAAGAAAACAAAATTGTTGAGATTCATTTTCTATTTCTCGCCGAAAAAGACTCCAAATTCTGTGTCTTTTTGGGTAGTCCCAACGAGAACGAAAACTCTAACCCTAACCCCTAACTCTGGCGGGACTCACGAAATTAACTTAGCATATCAATTTCCACTGGTTATGAATCTTTTTGTCTGGTAGACACTAACGAAAAAGCCACTAAATGATATTTCCTATATTGCTATTGTTTTTTTATTCAAAACGTTTGACAGCATTAGCCTCTTCTTCGGATAAAACTGCAAAATCCTGACAACTTGACTGATTAGTAACGCAACTAAAACGATATACAAGACTGACCTTTCGGTAGAAAAGTGGAAGTGTCTTGATTCTTCCAGATCAAATTGCTGTTAGAATTTGACACCAAACCAACGCCATCGATTGAGTTTCTAGCTGGCGATGAAAACAAAACGCAACATCTTTTCTTTTTTTATCTTCTGTACTTTTAAACTATGGACGTTAGCTTTTGGATTAACGGAAACGACTCGAGTTTTGTTGTCGTTATGTTTTGCATTATGGCTGAGATGTTCTTTGTTCAATAAGATAAAACTCTCTTTAGGAGAAATACTAATGGCTGCTATCGAAAAATGTATTTCTCCCGTAACAATGTGGCTGCTCCTAAACAAAAGTGGCTTCTGAAATAATGGCTTTTTCCATGTATTGGTTTTTCTTTAGATTGTCGAAGGCCGAGAACAGACTATTTAATATAGACCGTAAGCAACCTTACTTTGGGAGAATTGTTCTGTCAGATAACTATCTCACCAGACGACATACTTGCATTGTTTAGTATACTATCTGTTTCTGAATGTAATAGCAAATATTCAGCAGTTCTTATATGGTTTGGTCTTGGTTAGTTTATAGTTCGATTCAACATTTCAAAATTCGTTAATGTGTAGATTAAAAGAGTGTGAACGCTGAGCATAACAACAAATAGCCATTGTCCTTGAAGAACTTCAAAGTTCTGACATTTCTGTTGAGCTCTGCACAATACCTGGATATTCTTTACAGTAAAATTATTTTTAATAGAATATTGAACTGCACTAAATTCTGATGACCCTGAAAAGGTTTCCTCACTAGTACGCGAGAAGTTGCGATGGAAGTATCCTAGTCTATTGTTACTTGTATATAAAATCAAAATTACCAACTGTTAGTTCTTGTCTGACCATGCGTGGAGTGATAGAGGCGCACACCGATCATTATGGAATCGGGTCATAATAATAGACAGGGAGTACCACTGGCGAATAAGGCGGCTCAAGGTATCTGCCCACATACTAAGTTGGACAATCCGATCAGCAGACCGAGTATCGATATGAATAACTTGTGGGAACCATTCATAGGTGTACGAGCTAGGTGGGGCAAGCACCCCCCGCCAAAAAAAACAAAAAACGCCCACGGAACTATTGATCAGAAAGGAACTCCGTAGGTGTGACCCGAGAGGAGCTTGCAATGACACAGAGGCGCAGATGTTAGGGGGAGACAACCCCCGAAACACAGATTGATTGATTTGTTTAGCGGCATATCAACCCTTGATGGGTCATTTAATGCCGAAATCAGTTTAAAATTCCCCAAAAATAGAGTCTTGCGACTTTGGTGAAAGGTTGTTTTTTTTAACTAGAGTCTTGCGACTTTGGTGAAGAAACAGGTGTCCCCTGTTGGTGTGGGCGGGGGAGGGGGGGTCTTACCCCTCAGCAGGGAATGCAGTCGGCGTATTCTAGGCCCCAACCGACAAGGCCCCCAGATATTCAAAACCGGACACGACGTGCATAGTAGTGGTGATGAGTATGCCTCACAGGAACTAGTTTTAACATTCCAGAACATATGACACCGAGGAACGTACACGAGGATACACGACCGAAACAGTGTAAAAATGAAGACGAATAAAATATTCCGACTAAACCACATACAATGATTACCAACTGCTAATCCGATTAATAAACCACAGCGATGACAGTGAAGAAGTTTCCAGAAGACGAATGCAACCGACTAAAGGAGAAATGCATTATAATTTCGGTTGTAAGATAAGACTTTAAAATTCAGCCTGACTGTGGAAACGAATCGAAAATGTCTTTCTGTTCTGTCTAGTCATTGACGGACAGATGTTGCGTCGTAGGTCTTCTAATGCGTTTCACTTGCTAATGGAATTCCAGGTAGAATTACGACCGTGAGGAGTGTCATCTAAGTTTGTCTAACCCAGCATAGATTGGTGAAAAGGTAATCGCCCACTGCAAAGTCATTTCGGCCTGACCGTACTGGAAATTCGCAGACTGCCATCATTGAAACAGACAAAGACAAGTTTAGCCTTTTATTGTTACATTCTTTAAAAAGCTTTCTATGTTATACATATTGGCTGATCAAGATTACAAGTTGTATTTACTTATATAATAAACAGTGTGGCCCTTTTCTGTTCCTCTGTCCTTAACATGAACTCTGATAAAAAAATATCTCCTACCCATCATTTGAAGCAATGGACACTTCCACTTAAAACGAGTCCAGTTGTTTCTTTTCTAAAAAAAAAAAAAGAATCATCTCATAGAAATTCAAATATATCCGTGATTTATTTTCACTGGGATTAAGTAATTATTTATGAATTGAAAGTAATTTTAAAGATTATTCACGCACTCTGGATTTGTTCATGCTAATTTTGTAAGCAAGTTTTGATTAGATGTTCCAACGTTAGTAAACACGTTCTTCTTCTTCTTCTTCTTCTTCTTCTTCTTCTTCTTCTTCTTCTTCTTCTTCTTCTTCTTCTTCTTCTTCTTCTTCTTCTTCTTCTCCTCCTCCTCCTCCTTCTTCTTCTTCTTCTTCTTCTTCTTCTTCTTCATCATCATCATCATCATCAGCAGCAGCCGTTATAAGTCCACTGCTGGACAAAGGCCCTTCCCATCTCGTTCCATGACGACATATCTTGTGCTAACCTCTGCCAAGTCTTACCGGCAAACCTTTCCATCTTGTGTCTGGTCTTTTTCCTACTGCGTTTACTGTCCCATGGGCACCAGTCGGTTAGTCTTCCCCCCAATTTATTGTCATTTCTTCTTGCTAGGTGACCAGCCCAGCTCCATTTTTGCTGCTTAATTATTTGTATAATATCCTTCACTCTAGTCCTCCCTCTGGTCCATGTTGATCTTTTTCTATCTCTTAGAGTTATCCCTAGCATTGCTCTTTCCATGGCTCTGTGTGCTATTCTAAGGTGATTTTCAGGTCGTTTTGTTAATTTTCATTATTATAGTATTATATAGTATTATGCAACTATTGTATACTTTACACTTTAAGCACATTGGCAAGGTGCTCTTCAGAATGTCTCTATTCGTGCCAAATGCTTTCCAACCTATCGTTATGCGTCGTTTTATTTCGCAGTCATGGTCTTTCTCTAGCCTTATTACCTGTCCTAGGTAGATGTATTCATCGACCTCTTCTATTATGAAGGATGAGATCTATAAATTTCAAAATGCATTGGTTTTTATAAACCAATCTTTATTATTATTGGATGAAGTATTGTAACACACCACTTCTTATTAAATTTGACTAGTTTTTACCGTCATCCTAATTTTAGTTGTTTTTATACAGCGTATTCATTCGGGCCACTATTTCCATGGCAACGAATAACAGGCTTACTCTTTATTTAAGATTGCGCTGTTATTCGTTGCCATAGAAACAGTGGCCCGAATTAATAAGTTGTATAAAAACAACTAAAATTATGATGAAGGTAAAAACTAGTAAAATTTAATAAAATGTGGTGTGCATTGTGTTTTATTATGAGGGATGAGATCTATAAAAATCAAAAGGATTTACTAAAAAAGACTAGACAGCACTCAGAGCGCATACCTCTGCCAACCCCATTGTCACTAAAAACTGAATGCAAATAGTTAGGATGCAGGGGAGGTAACTGTATAAATTCCTGGATCTGCCCCAAAATTTAATAAATTCTTCCTCAGCCAATGGCCTACCATTTGAAAAAATGTCATTAGAATTCATTGAGAACTTTTGGAGATAGTGTAAGGGGCAAACACGAGTGAATACATGCATGTATAAAAAAAGATATATAAATATATAAATTCCTGGATCCGCTTCAAAATTTAATCAATTGCTCCTTACCCCATGGCCTATCCTTCATTAAGAGATTTTGGAGATATTGTGGGGAAATACAGCTACGATGCAGAGGGGGGGGTAACTGTAAGAAATCCCTGGATCCACCCCAAAATGTAATCACTTCTCCCCTAGACCATAGCCCACCATTCCACACAATTTCATTGAGAAATCTTTTGAGATACCGTGTGGACAGACAGATTGACAGACGGACAGACAGACACGTACGACAGACACACACATACATATACCTCTCCTAACTTCGTTGGCGGAAGTAAATTAATTGAAGATTTGTTCATGTTTCATACGACAGGCTTATACCTAAATCAATCTGAGAACCTTTCGTAGCGTAATGATCTCAGAGACCAAGTTGCTAGTGTAGTGGGTTCGAGCCTCATTCGGTGTCCAACTAGTGAACTTATTAAATAATCATATGTCACACTTTGTATCATCTTTAATAGTTCCCGTTTTTAAGTTTAGTATGCAAAAATAGCATTAACAGTAGGTCCTTAGAAATATCACGAGATCAAATCAATGAAGTTCAAGTGATATAATGACAAAACACAGTGTGAAAATACACCGTGAACGAAAAACTGTCGCAGACTCTCCCCACGTTGAAGATTGGTGCAACACAATCTTACTGCCTCCTAGTTACCCACAATTTGTCCCTGTGCCAGCTTAAGCTAAGCTTAGTAAATATCAAGTAGTATGTCAGCGTTGTTAAGGATAGAGAGAAAAAGACAGTCAATGAGTGGAAAAGACAGAGAAACAGAAAGATAGAGGCTTCTTATCTACATTAGTGATACTTTGGTCTTGACGAAACCGACTTGATTTGATTTTATGAGAATTTTGTTTAATATTCTTCATTAATGAACAGACATCTTAGGTTTCGAGATATTAGGAAGCGTCAACCAAAACTGTCACCTAAACTGTCAACATAGATTTCTTCAGTTTTTAAGCTGGTCTGGCTGACTGGCTAGCTGGCTGGCTCGCTGGCTGGCTGACTGGCTGGCTATGTATCTTTCACGCGAACAGGCTGGACCAATGGAGCTAGAGGGCTTTCAACATTTACTCTTTATTGTGTCTAAAAAACGTTCTTATATATCCCCTAAATAGGTTTTTGGTAGAGTTTCATTTGGCAATGTAAGTGTATGCTAAAGTGATCCTTTAGTTTGTGCCCGGCAATGTTCATACGTGTTTTTTGAAAACTTAATCTTTTTTTAGTGATCACTGTCTAACAAAAGGCGAGAGAAGTGAGTTATTCATTGCTCACCTCTTTTTGCAATTTTTTAATTGATCACCCCCAACATAGCATGCTGCCAAAAGACGTTGGTCATGTGACGGTTGCTATTGAGTAACTAACCAGACCTGTTTTTAAAGGGTTTGGGGATCTTTTCATTGAGAAATTAAACAACTCTATTTTGCAAATTCAAACCAGCTTTGATTTATCTCCCTTAGTAATTCACAGTTCTGTCTCATCATACTGCCATTATGAACCTGATGATATCTACATATGTTTTTGCAACAAAAATAATTTGATTCAATGAGAGGAGACCAATTATACGTGACTAAAAATAAAGTGAAATATCTACTTATTTTGTAAAACTTTGATAACAAGATGATTTTCTAAGAAAAGAAAATATATCTATATATCTATATCTATCTATCTCTCTATCTCTCTATA
>VCCN01007157.1:18723255-18742297 GCA_006491835.1 Architeuthis dux
CTTAGTTTGTATCCGGCAACATTCACGCTTGGCTTTTTTTTGAAAATTCAGACTTTTTTAATTGATCACTGGCCAACAAGAAGGCAAGAGAAGTAACTTATTTATTGATCACCCCTTTTCTAATGCTGCCAAAAGACGTTGGTCACGTGACGGTTTCTATTGAGTGACTAACCAGACCTGTTTTTGTGTTGTTGCTAAGAGTTCGAAAGGTAATTTATGCAAAATATTTATTTAGTGAACATTAGTGTTGCCTTCAATCCTTAATATAATTTGCGAGCTTTCAGTGTATTTGTGAAAGCAAACAGAAAGATAAGAAGGGGGATTGCTAACACACCAACATAAAATGCTCTTCCGCTGTGTTTGTACATATGTTTGTTCGCTGGCTGCTGATAATATAGGTAAAACTACTGCTACTGTTGCGTCAATCTCGTTTTATACCCAAAATGAATACAAGATTTTTAGTTAACAAATTACTGTGTACACATACTGACACAATACACAGTTGTAGGTATTTCGTTAGTGAAGCAACATACATTTGCTAGTTGTTTTTATACGCAAGAAATGATATTTGAAGATAACAGAATAGAAGGGTGAGAGGTGACCTGAAAACTTCATATGAGTTTAAAAATGGGGCACAATGAAGCTGAAGCAGGTGGGGACTTCGATTTTGGTATTTGGAAAGAGAACTGCTAACAAGTGAACAATGCAATCATAGTATTGGAAAGTTCGCTCTGGAGAAGAGAAAATTCCAAATAAGCTACGAGGAAGACCCACAAATGTCATCACCGATGGCCAAAAGAAAGGATTGTAAGATGGCCACAGAACAACAATTTGCGCTCTTTCACCAAACTTTGGAATTTATCTTATAATTGTTTTGATTTTGTCATTTGGCTGCGAATGGAAAGGTGCAAATGAGACAAATGGACTCTACATGATTTGAGAGAAAACCAGAAACTGCGTGGTTTTGATTGATTGATTGTTTTGTTTAGCGGCACATCGACCCTTGGTGTGACAGTAGGGGGGCCGGATCCCATGTCCCCGTGACTAGAGACTTGAAGGGGAGAATCCCAAATCCCTGTCACTGAGACAAATGCCAAGAGGACCGGAATAAAAGGGGGTGGGTAGTGGTGGAGATCCCAACAGCTTCACAGGACGAATCCTGAGCATGCTAATGGTGATCGCCTCCCGACCAGCTGGCCAAGACATCCTGTGCAACTTCTCCCAGGACGATACCCGAGCATGCCACAAGGACTCCGAAGGGCCGTGGTTCTCTGAACTTCGAGGCCATGGCGGTTTCATATACTACACTTTGATCTTAGCCAAAGGGCCGCGTGATTTTGAGGTGTGCTCATGACTGTTTACTAGCAGCAATACAAACTCATTTCTGATATGTTTCATTACTTGTGATTAAAAAATGAATCCTTTACGAAAACCGTAAATGTGTATTGGATGAAAACAAGGTTTTTGTTTGAAATATTGTTTTGCCTTTTCGTGACAAAATCGCCATTCCATGTGGTACAACTTCATATTAAAGGCTGATCTCAGAAACAATAAGTTTCTATTAACTTTAGATGATACCTAACCTTTATATTTTTGGTGCTTGAAAGTCCAAACGTTAATAACAACATAAGTTCAAAAAAGACTTATTTATCTTTACTAGGCCTCTTAGGCAAGAAACACCCCAATAAATTTGTCTGCACCTATGATCGAGTAGTTTACAAATCCTACACAATTTACCCTGAATTGTAAATCCTAGTGGTGTATTTTAGGAAAGCTGGTAGATTCTACATCAAAATTGATTTTAGCTAAAATTCTGGTTGCCTTTTATAAAATACTTTATTATAGCACAATTTAAATAATATAAATTTGATCTATACACACTGATTAGCCTAAACATTACGACCAGAGACTTGTGGCAAGAATGACAGCTACTGATTTGTGACGACTGCGTATTTCAGGGATAAAGGTATATACGTGGGTAATCCGGCCCCGAGTACTTCCACAAGAAGAACGATTTGAGTAACTTTGATAAAGGCCAAGTTGTTACGGTCAGCGTATTTTTTAAAAAGGCATGGCCTGTGGGGTGCTCACGTTCCGTTGTGGTAAGTACCTGTCGGTAATGGTTCGGCGAAGGAAGAGTCACCAACCGCCAACAAAGCATTGAGCAGTCAAGACTTATCGATGCAAGTAGGGAACAGAAACTCCAATTGCGAGCCAACAGAATAACTACTGCGGCATAAATTGCAGATAAATTTAATTAAGGCGAAGGAAGGAATGCATCACAGCACATCACATCGATCCTTGTTGCATATCGGACTGCGTAACCACACAACAGGCAGAGTACCCATGCTAGCAAATGTACATTAACAAAAGTGTCTTCAATGACTGGGTCATGTATTAATGGAAGAAGGTCCGGTGTGTCTTGATTTCTCCAGCATAAGGTGGATAGGAGGGTACGCATGATTGCACCAGGATGCACTCTGGGAAAACAACGAGCCGGGCAGTGAGATCGTTTGGAAACACTGGATCCTATCATTCATGTGGAAGGTACTTTGTTGCATGCTACCCACCTTAATATCATCGAAGTCCAAGTATTCATGGCAACTATCCTTTACGATGGCAGTGGCATCTTTCAGCAGAACACACTGCAAGAGTTGCAAAGGAATGGTTTCAGGAACAGAAAAACACTTCACTATTTTGCTCTCGCCAACGGATTGCACTGATCCCAATCCCATTAAGCATTCATGGGATGTGCCGGTCTAACAAGTTCGCTCTGCAGAACCTCCACCACGTAACTCCCAGCATTTAAAGAACCTGCTATTAACACCCTGGCACCAGATCCCAGAGGAAACCTTCAGTGGTCTTGTAGAGTCGAAGACTGATCGGGTAAAAGCTGTTTTGTGGGCACATGGAGGACCGACACCTTTATTAAGTGGTCATAATGTTTTGGCCCATCAATGTAAGTAACAGACCAGTTTGATATATAGAAAGCAAACGTAGCATCCATTTATTTCCGATATCCATGTTAAATTATCTTGATACCATCTGGCAGAATTAAATAATGAATATTTGGTAACCATTCAATTCAACATGGATTAATGGACTTTTCGGTGTAACCATGAATTACGCTATAATTGTAGTTTATTGAACGGTCCACGTTCCTACAGAAAGTGTAACTGTTTCTTTGCAGCCACTGTACAGTTGCATTTCTTTTTCAAAATCAGAAATATTGACAATGTTTCTCGGATATATTTATTTTTAGGATAACTACTTGTATTATGCGATATAAAGGACAACGCTAGACAGGAGAGCTTCTTCTATATAAAGTAACAAACGCAGTGCGGAAACCATCGATCCAGCGCTGATAATAAAGAAACGAGTTCAACTAACTTCGCGTGTCAGTAGAACACATTCTGTAAAGGAAAATCAGCTTGTGTTCAGAAATTCACAGGAACGTTTTGGGATGTTTTAAATGATTCTCAAGGAACTAACATCCAGGAAAACTTACATGCTATGTCAAATAAAAGATTCAACAATTACAACTTCTTAGAATATTTAACTAAGTTCAAGCATTTGGGAATATGAGGAAGTTTATATTAATATTTCAATGAATCCTACGGGCGAGGTTTGATGCATATATTGGATATTCATGATCTCGGCTGTCAAAGACCAAAGCGGACGACCGCACTGACAATTATTGCCAATTAGGGACTTCCAGAATTGGAATCGGTTGTATAAATAAATTGCTTGATAGCAATCTAATGTTTACTTTTCACACGAATAATACATTTATTAGGCAGCATCTTGTTTCTGTCTAATTGAAGTGTTTATATAAAATAAGTATGAGATGTTTATAGCTTAATCCAATAGATGGGGGGGATCAATGTCCTATGCATGACTTAGTGATTAGCAGACTCTTTATAAACAAACGTTCACTGTATAATGTTTGATCTATGAGTTTAATGGAGAAGTGTTGGGTCAAGTGAATTGACAAGAGAGGAGATTATGCTGAAAAACATTTTGTGTAAAATAAATGTTTTTTTCCATCATTAAGCTACCGACTTATTGAGGCTCTCACGTAGAATAATGAGAATACAGCCTGCTTCGTGAGTGAGACAGTTGCAAATTTCCCACCGGTGCCAGTGTTCGAGACCAGGTGAAAGCAAAGATTTCGAACGCTATTTTCCAAAGCAGCCCTCTGCGCTTGGAATACTGCCGTAACACAATCTTCCTAACTCCATTTGGTCGTACTGAGCTAAGCGTAGTAAATATTACGGATTAATGAGAAATTTTAATTTTATTTCGATCCATAGATTTTGAACAAATGTTCAGTTTCAGTCATACTTGTCTGTTCGGTGCGATCGATAGTGTTAGGGTTAGGGGAAAGGGATAATAACGCAGGAAAACTGCTCTGTTATGCAGAAAAGAGAAAAGAAGAGAAAATGATTATAGTATACTTTTTCAAAATTGTATCATCATCATCATCATCATCATCAATCTGCCTTTTAAAGTCCGTTGTTGGACGTAGGCCTTTCCCAAGGTCTGCTAGTTATTTTTCTCTCCCAAGCGTCACTGTGTCAATACATCCTTAAATTGTCCAAATTATCACGACATCTTAGTTTTTGCCGGCTACAATTTCGCTCATGGATCCACGTTGTTAGTCGCGATATCCATCGATTGCCTGATATTCTTGCAACATGGCAGGGTAATAACGCAGGAAAACTTGCCATTTAGACAAATCTCTTCTTCTATCAAGGGGTACTTGCCATTTAAGATTCCTAATGTCGTCTAGGATATCTCTGACACCTGTTTGCTCTCTAATAAATTGTGTTGTCTTGTGATATTCCCGTGTTATGTTCACCGTGATCTTTCTTGTGGTCAAAGGTAGATGCAGGATCTACAATGGAAATTTCCAGTTACAGAATAAGAAGCCATATGATGCAAGAACTAATTGAAGCTGTTTCCGTTTGGGCGCCAAGCATTTTAGCTCTAGACCTTTGGGCACCGGGACTCATCTCCAGAGTGCATTTAGTTGGACGATACCTTGTAGGAATTCTTCCCCCTTAATAATTACAAAGCAGCAGAGAAACATCACTATATAAGAATAATATCAACAAGATTAATATTCTCTTCTTCCCGTTTTTGTTGTTGACACAACGTATCGGCCGATCCATTTTACGGCCTTCTTTGAGAAGAGTCATTAACATATCGACTTTTGTTCGGGCGATCTAATCTCTTCTTGCCATCTTTGTTGTTGATACAACGTTTCGGTCGCTTCATTCTACGGTCTTCTTCTGGTGTAAAAGAAGGCCGAAATGTTGTGTTAACACCAAAGATGGAAAGAAGAGATTAGATCGCCCAAACAAAAGTCGGTATGTTGATGACTCTTCTCAAAGTTATAGACAAGATTAATATTATTAAAAGAATAGCAACACTAGTACTAGTAGTAGAGATGAATCAAGCCTATAAAACACAGGTCTGGTTAGTCACTCAATAGAAACACAACGTATCAGCCGATTCATTCTACGACCTTCTTTGAGAAGAGTCATTAACATAGCGACTTTTGTTCGGACGATCTAATCTCTTCTTGCCATCTTTGTTGTTGATACAACGTTTCGGTCGCTTCATTCTACGGTCTTCTTCTGGTGAACAATGTCTTTTGCCAGCATGCCGTGTTGGGGGTGATTAAAAACTGGAAAAAGGGCTGATCAACGAATAAGTTACTTCTTTCGCCTTTTGTTGGGCTGTGATGACTGCAGTGAAAAAGGTCTGAGCGGACACAAACCAAGGGATCGATTTAGCTTAAACCTACATTGTAAATTGACTCTCGCCCCCACTAAAACCTATTTAGGTGGGATCTTTAAAAAACAAAACAACCGTTTTTTCTAGACATAGTAAAGAGTGAATGTCGAATATTCCAGCCCTCTAGCTCCATTGGTGCTGTTGCGTAACGGTCATTAGTATTGCGTAACAAGCGGCATGCAATTCAGTGGATGCAGGACTTGCACAGAAGAAGAATAGACAAACGCCGTGTTTGAAAATAAGGAGTCCAAACTGTTTTTATTTCGCCGTCAGTTCTAGTCACGTGAAACAAACACAGACATAGACTGATGAATTTATGCGTCTGTTAGTCACGGGTAATTAACTTCACGCGGCCCAAAGGCGAGACGTCGTATCACCTTCTCTGACTGACTGTCTATCAGTTATGTCTCTCTGACTGACAATCAAATTTAAACTTGCGGGTCGACTTTTGTCCCGCCCCTTTTTGACATTTCCACTGTGGCTCTCCCACTCCGGGCCTCCGCCTTCAAACATCTGTTTTTGATCGAAATTTCATTCCTGCTCCACACGTGGTCACTTTAAGCTAATTTACTTATCTATCACACTGCATGAGCCGACTCGCAATCATTTCCCTGTCGGACATTTTTGCCGTCAACCTCCGTAATGTGGTTTCCACGCGGCATGGGGCAGTTGTCTTAAAGTTCTTATTCGAAATTACTGACGCCAATCGGTGACCCTTGACACTTAAAATAGTCTGGTGAAGATATGTCGTTCTTCAGACCGTGAGAAGATTTTAGTCTTCTGGTTTTAACTTAACCAAATTAAAATTGCGGCTTTTAACTTAATCAAATTAAAACTACGGGATTTAATTAGAACTAATTACGGGTACCACTGACAATTACGTAACAGGTGCGGCCTGTATGCATGATACAATCATGCATACATGCATGTCTGGTTAAATACGACGGACAAGGAAAACCTTTTCACCTTTTTGGTTAATCTTTCTTGTTTACGCACAAGAGAACGTATGTCCGGATCCACTGTATGCATACATATATACACACATAGCCAGCCAGACCAATTCAACAACTGAAGAAACCTCTTTGGTGACAGTTCTGTTTGACGGTTCCTTATAAAAGTAATATTAGGTAACCTGGGAAACAGGGTCTTTGAGTGGAATAATCAAAACTGGCACAATATTAAACATTGTAGAGACACAATGAAGAAGAATGGCGTTGTTTTGAACATTTCTTTTATTGTTTGACAGCAACACCCATCGCTCCAATGGTGTCTGGAACATTTGGTTTTAGAAATAAAAATTAAAAAATGAGCTGAGCGCAGGGTAATAATTTAAAATTTCCAAAATTCTCGACATTTATGCTTGACGTCAGAATATACTGCTGTGACAAAAAAAGATTCTCAGAAATTAGATTATAGGATTTACAGATTAGAAATGTTTTATTAAGTATTGCGAGCCAAGGCGAATAACAAATGAAACAATAATCATACAAGGCAACGGGAACAGTTTTGCGTAGTGTTAAAATATTGTTAGGAATAAAACATTGATTTGTTTGAGGCCACTGAAAAAAATGACACTTTTGCTCAATTCTTTTTATACTCAATTTTATTGTTCGCTAACCAAAGACAAATAAGTAAAACAAAGACTTTTTGTATGCAACGTCATATGTCCAATTAAAGTGTGTGGGCCGGATAAAATGAGGCCGCGGGCCGGATTTGGTCGCCAGGATTAAACGATCTGCCTTTGCCGTATGAAGGTTACATAAATATCTATCCAATATTGGGCCTGCCTCGTGACTGAGATAGGGGTCACTGTTCGAGCCTAGGTGAAACGCCAGTATTTTGAATACCGATTTTAAAGGTTAACTGGGCATCTCCGCTTAGAATATGAGTGCAGCACAATCTGAACGTTGAGAGTGAAAGGTTTCATTTTGTTGACGGTCATCTAATTTGTATCTCTCGTTTCATAATAAGTATTGGGGATCGAACTCACTATAGTAGTAGTCTGTTTGCTAACCATTATTCCACAACAAGGCCAAGAGTATTGGGCACTCAGTGAGGATCAAACTCACTACTGTAATAATGATCTGTGTTATGATTTGCGTATCCGGCCACCTGTGGCGGAAATGTAAGTGACCTCGATCACCTTAGGAGATGGGGATATTGCATCAATGTTGTAAACAGGAAATGGTGATTGGTCATTGACACCGTGAGACACCACGTATGCATTGGGGGAGATCTATAAAACAGACCCAAAAGAAATCATCCCGGCCTGGGAAGCGGACAGAAATCTCGACACTCAAAGAAGACAGACATCAGCGGAGCCGAAAGGCACGAAACTGCTGTCCCTGCTGGGGGACAGCCTGGCGGTTCTCCTTGTCTTCTCTCTTCCACTCTTCACTATCCGGCCGACAAAGATGTATGTTATGTAATAAAAATATGTCCAGATATTTTTACAAGCAAGTCTTCGGGTTTCCTTTCTCTCCAAACCCAGGACTTATGTATAGTGGGGTACTATACAACATCTGATCTTGCTTATCGAACATCTTTTTGTTTCCGAGTAACTATTTCCGAAGGGGGGGGGGGCCCAAAATCCAAAGAACACAATTTAACTTTTGGAAGCGGTCAGACGAAAAGAAGAAGCAAAAAATCACTTACCTCGTCTATTGACGTCGACGTGTATAACGGTTGTTTGCGAAAGAATTCCCTCTTCTCGCGACGTTTTGGTCTTTCTTCAGTTGACTTGGTGACAGGGGTATGATAACGCTAAATCCTCTCTCTGGGTGGGGGGTACGTAATGAACGCTTGTTCAAACGCTAATGGTCGACATTTTCGGTAGTTCGACTTCGGCTATGTTCGGTACCCTCGACGAACTCATCTCTGTCTCCGGGGGGGGGGTATACAAATCATTTTGAATTACTCTCCATTCATGCGCAGTGATTGGTTTCTGAACTTCCGGTTACTTCCGGGACTTCTACGATCTATAAGAAAGTTCAAAATACTCAACCCAGTTTTTTTCCCCGACAACAACAACAAAAAAAACAAGAACAAGAACACGGAACAATCCTCATCTAATTCAGGGATGTAATCTCTCCACTGTTTGTCTAGCACGTCACGTTAAACCAAACCGATATATAAAATAAACATTTCCCTATTGCGATTTGAAACCAAGTGATTGGTAGGCGGCTCTCTTACCGTCTCAGATAAAATCACAACTCGTATATATCTATGAATTTATTTATTATATATACACTACAAAAGTTGCAGTAATCATCTTCATTGGGAATATAAGTAGCAGTGGAGTTTTACCCTGCAGTAGCCAGGCTTCTTTACATTTAGAGTCGATACTATCTAAAGTTTGTCATTTTTGGAATAACTTCGAATATAAAAGTTTTATTAGTGAAAGTTATTTCGTGGAATAATTTGCTTTCCACATCAGGTTATTAGTCCCCAAAAGGCAGGTCATCTCCAGTAATTTGATCTAAGAACATATATCTTCCAAGTTCAGTTTAGATAAGCCGAGTCTGACGTTCACTACGTCTTTGATCAATACTCGTATTATTTATCTTCTAACGTCTGGGTAGAGGCGAATGCAACGATACTTTTACACACACTCAAAATATTTGATCCAGTATTGCTTGGCTTTCCATGTAAAAATAGGCTTCGTTTATCTTCCAACAGTCACAACCCAATAACCTTCTAATAGATCAGTTCCTAGACCCAATGCTTTGCTAGCAGAGATTGTCTTTTAACACAGAAATGGTGTTTTGGCAGACGGTTCACAGGAACAGGTAGTTAAATAAAATATCTGCATTGATTTGCTCGAATACGTAGAAGCAACTGAAGGAAATAATCTCCACTTTTGTCTACTGTCGGCTAGAAATTATTGTAGATACTACAATGATCGACATCTGTAAAAATTACGATGATTATAAAATTTCTGATAACATGAAATGATACTGTCCCTTGTATCAAAGATGGCTATCTTGGCAGACAGATACGAAGAACCAAATTACTTTCGTCGAGTAGAAAAAATAATTATATAATAGAAAGCCACGCATATTACCGATAAAGATCCGCAATATTCCTTTGCTTCTAAATATACTTTTAAAGTAAATTTTCTTTTTGATGCAGAAGAATAGACTGAGCACTTTGTATCTCTTTACATGAAGATCGGAGAAAATTTGAATTTAATAATTGTTGCTTTCAGATCAGTTTTAGATACATACATTAGCAAGCTTTATATCAAAAATAAAAACTTCCTTGTTTCGAGACTTTCATAATTATATGAACTCAGTGAAGAAATGAGCTTCGTAACTGTGGCTGCTGCCCTGTGTGCTGTAAAAAACTTTATTGATAAGTTACACTTTCTTCTCACTCTTCTTTAATAGGCCTTATATTTTTACTGCAATTGATTGCACATGTTAAGGGGGCTTAAGTATTGAGGATCGCGAGAAAGGGCGCTTTCGATAAATGCATTTATAATTATTATTATTATGGCAATTTTACTCAGATCATCACTCTTCGCCTAAAGATCAGAGAAAATTTGAATTTAATAATAGTTGCTTTTCATGGCAATTTTACTCCGACCATCACTCTTCGCCTAAAGATCGGTGAAAGTTTGAATTTAATAATAGTTGTTTAGAGCATCACTCTACTGCAGTGCGCAAGCAGCGCAGATCGATCTGAAACAAAGTATAAAGAATAAGCTCTAGGCGAGACTCGAACACGCATCATTTTTACCCCAGTTGCGATAAAAAGCAACTATAGAATTTATGATGAAAGAAAATACAGTGTGTGAAAAAAAGTATCCGATACATCTCAAAAAGTTATTTTTAACATCCATATACAGCTTCAACATTGATGTGAACCAAAGATTAAAAAAATAAAAAAAATAATAATTGAACCAGGATTGAAGAGTTGTGTACGAAAAGCAAACATCTTTGCTCCAGATTCTGTCGATTTTAAAGGCGCGTAAGTATGTCTAAAATAAACATTTTGAAAAGTATATCGGATACTTTTTGCAGTCATTGTACTAGTTAAAAATTAATAATTGTTGATAATGCCTTGCCTGATAAAAAATAAATCAGGATAATATTACTACTACTGCAACTAGTGTATGTAAAAACAATAACAAATATGGCACCAAACGATCGAAGAAGGATGAAGTATGAGTTTATGGGTTAGATTTGATTTTCTGCCAATTATAAGAGTTCTAGAAGCTCTCTCTCTCACAAAATATATTTATATTTATTAATATATTCGGGTAAAACCAAAGAAAGAAATATCTGCTGACAGGCACTTTCTTCTTCTTCTTCTTCTTCTTCTTCTTCTTCTTCTTCTTCTTCTTCTTCTTCTTCTTCTTCTTCTTCTTCACCACTGAGCCCCAGCCCCAGTACACAGTAAATCATCCCCCGGGGAACATTGAATCAACATAAGATTAAATGATTTAAACAAGTCCCAGAGTAAAATCAACTACACATTCTATTAAAGTATTGTTGAATTGTAGTCTATGTTACTAAAAGTGATCATAACAATCTCTCAAACATTCATTGGCAAAGGTTAGGCACACTAAAGGACACATTTGACACAAAATCACATTCACAGTCTGAAAAGAAATTTAAGAAAAGAAAAAAGAATGATACAAAAATAAAATTAAAAAGCTCTTTTAGTTTCCTTATAAACTACACCAAATGAATTGACAGCATCATTTTTAATTAATAGAATTGAAGTAGCTCAGTCCCAGAGGTTATCCACTGTGCATCGAATCACTGTGCCCCAAACATACCATTGAGAAAGTTAACCGTAGATCTTTAAAAAGGGAAAGCAAAGTGATTGCAGTTTGGACAAAACATAATTTTAACACAATCTTAATTTCACCTCATATAGCACGATTAGGAAATTCTGAATAGTTGTGGTTCTATAATGAAAGTAAGAGTACCTCTGAATATTACTTTTGGATTAGAATTAGGTCCCTTGGCTAGCACACTGTACAGCAATGCTCAAGCAGGCACGTCTTTCACAAAATAAGGCAGCGGATGTGTTGACTTGAGAAAAGGAAGTATTTGGGTGTTCACATTTGTAAAAAATCAAACTGATTCATTGTGCCCCATGATTCACTGTGCCTCGATTTTCCCTATACGTAGAATAAATGACTTTCTTCTTTTGCTCATCGTTTAACTAATTGTTGACGGTTATTAGTTTTTCCCTTCGCGTAAGGTTTCATTGGTGATCAAAACATTTAGCCTACTTGTAAGAAATAGCTGTCCAAGATAAAATCTTTCAATAAAGAAAGTTCTTGCTGTGTACCAATTATAAGCGTTTTTAATACTTAACACAGTGGTTCCCAAACCCATGATCGTGACCCAAATGAGGGTTGCAAGGACGCTCATCGGGTTCACTGGATGGTTTGACAGAGAAAAAAAATATTTAAAAAAAATGAAAAATAAAAAAAATAAAAAGTGTTTAAAAATCTTGAAAGTAAAAAAAATAGTAAAAATATTTTTAAATTACAATTTTGGGATATAAAATGTCATTGAGAAAACTTGAAAATATTTGTGAATAATAAAGCATCTACAAAAGTATGAAAACTACTGACGTATTCCAGTCAGTGATGTAAATGGGAGTGGGGTACTTGATAGTACGGCGTATACCTACTTTCTGAGTTTCCTGGGTTTTTTTATGTTCAATGTCTACTAATGGAGATATTACTGTATGACTAGTTCGCAAAACCCAGCCTCACCGTATACCTAGTTCCTCAAATCCATTTTCATCAATGATTCCTGTTTGTTTATGTCCAATACTTAACTAGTAACATTCAGTAAAATCTATTGGATAAGACTAAAAGAAGAAACAATGAAATTATGTTTCCGACCTGGGGGTCAGCAGATCAAAACAAGTTATGTGTTCAAAGTCTCAGCCAAAGATGTTTGGGAAACACTGAATTAACAAGTATATAACGGAAGTTGAGTCACTACACTTATCGTTTAAATAGTTTTTAAACTGTTCTTGGTTTAAGGCCATACGCTTCTTTTAGAGGTATGAATCTATATTTGATATTCAAATATACAACAATCCCCGGTGTAACAGATTATAATATTGTATTTTATATTCCCCCAAACAGGAAGAGGATGTCTTTCTTCCTTTACGAGTATAGAACCGCGCAATAAAGATAAAGGAACTGTATATAATAAAAGAACATAAATAGTTATTTTAAAATGAATTGGGGGTAATATCAAGAATTAAATACCTTGTTTCTTTTATATGTTATCATATTGATATGTGTGCATAGACAAACACACAGAAGTGTCTCTTTTAATTTAAAAAACATGAAATAAATCCCGTAGAAGCTAATATGAAATGATTGAAAGGGATTTCATTTTCCCCATCAACCATACAATGTTGATCTCAAGGATGGTAAATTCTTTTCTCTGATTACAATCTTTGCTCCAAGTTCCTATGTACTATGCATAACGCTGTCAAATTATAAGCATATAATATAGAAAATGTGACATTATGCAACTGTGGTTTTCCTTTTTTTGTTCTTGTGTAATAAGTGTTATTTTCTGATTGATTATGTCTGAAAAGTATAGGGAATGGCTATTATTTCCTTTAGACTTTGCTTTTGTGATCAGAACATTGGTATTTAGTAATTTCCCTATTTTGCCCCACACAGCTTAGGAAAGGTACGGTGAATTGTTTAATAAGGTTTAATTTTACGTGTATGGATGGCATCAACACCTTCCAAGGGTCAACCAGTGGATCCCGATATAGAATTTGGGCGGCTGTGACCAGTCCCGACTTTGGTAGTGTGTCAAGTTGTCCCTACTGTCCCAAAGGCAAAGAGAGCAGGGAAACCTGGTAAAACCGCCCTGGAAAGCGATCAGGATTGCCAGCATTTTAAATTATCCGATGGCCTCCCAGCCGTACTCATATTTCAAGTCTTGACTGTTGTATTGAAGGTGATATGAAATGCCCTGAATTTGTCTTGATCTCCGATATGCATGCCATAATATGCCTAGTATGGCCCACACATCTTTGCAGATGCTGTCACGGAGTACTTTCTGAGAAAAAGGTCAAAGCCGGTGTCTTCGTCGGACCCCTGATAAAGACGATCCTGGAGTGCAAGGGATTCCCCAAGAAACTCATCAGGAAGGTGAACGAATCTTGTCACAGTTCTGTCACCGTGGTTATGTGCTTTAAAAAGGCTGACATCTATGTGGAGCTGGGTGTGATTATGGTAAAAAACTACGGTGAAATGGGCTGCACCTTGATAAATACAAGGAAAACATGGAAACATATTCGGAGGTGCAATGCGAGTTCTTCCATCAGGATATACTGGACTTTGATTGATTGATTGATTTGTTTAGCGGCATATCAATCCTTGCTGGGTCATTTAATGACGAAATCAGTTTAAAATTCCACAAAATAGAGTCTTGCGCCTTTGGTAAACGGTTATTTTTTAAATTAGAGTCTTGCGACTTTGGTGCTAAAACAGATGGCCCCTGTTCTTTTTGGAGAGGGGGGGTCTTACCCCCTCTGCATGGTATGCAGTCGGCGTATTCTAGGCCCCAGCCGATAGAGCCAACTGGACTTTGAATGTCACTACCAAGAAACATATAACGAGAATCTGAGAGGAGATTGTGTTTTGGGGTCTGATTCTTGAATTTGAATCGTAAATCTCGAAACATTATTCACTTCTAAATCTTTTGTGATCCCTTTCATTTAACATTAGTGTTAATACATGTTAATTTAGATTCATAAGTTGTTGTTTTTCTGAAAAGAAATGTGATGTTTTTGAAAATGTGAATAAAATATGTAAATTCACCCGATATACAATTGGAAATATGTAAATCTTAAAACATCACTGTCTTGGTCACAAAAGCAGAATGTGAAGCGAACAATAGCCATTCTCTATACTTTTTACACATAAACAATTAGAAAATAACACTCCCTACATAGGAACAAGAATCGCGTTCCACGGTGTTATCACTGTAAATTCAAGTTATAAATTAAGATATTTATGAAGCGTAACAAACTGGAATATAAAAATACTCTTCTCTAACTTGGTTTCTCAAGATATGGAAATGTTACAATTCCAGAAATAATCTTTGTTTAAATCCAGCATTCAATATTGTGCTCAATATTTTGGCATTTAATATTGTGCTCATTATTTTGGCATTTAATATTATGCTCATTATTTTGGCATTCAATATTGTGCTCATTATTTTGGCATTTAATATTGTGCTCATTATTTTGGCATTCAATATTGTGCTCATTATATTTGGCGAAGACAATGAACTGTTGTCGAGACTATCTAATAAAATCAATTAGTTTTGTGATAAATTATAAATATAAAAAAACAATGCGACCTTTTCTGATTGTTCCAGTAATATTAGACTCTTCCACTTGAAGGTAGAACATTTGCTGATTAAAATAACCCCTGCCCACCATTTGAAACAATGAACTCTCCAACTTAAACGAGTTCGGTCACTTTTGATTAGAAACTCTATTAACACCTTTGAAGTAGTGAACTATTATGTCTTGGTTCGAAAACATACAGGACACAAATAGTTCTGAATTCACCCAATTCGACATAAAAGAATATTACCCATCTATTAAAGAAGAAACATTAGACAAGGCAATAGATTTTACAAAGCTACATACCAACATGAAGAGGACATCAAAATAATCAAACACTGCAGGAGAACCTTAATATACCAAAATGAAGATATGTGGATTAAAAAAATAACAAGGTTTTTTTGACTTGGCTATGTGTGCGTATGTACTAACTGGAATGTATATTCTTAATACCATACACAAAATAATTGACAAAAGAAACATAGGCATATACAGAGATGACGGTCTAATCATTTAAAAAAACACAACAAACAAACTGACAAAACTAGAAAGGAATTAATAAACATATTTAAAGAGTAGGGTTTAAAATCGAAATCGAAACCCAACTGAACGAAGTAAATTTCTTAGATATTAATTTAAACCTATACACAACACATACATACATTTTAGAAAAGATAATAACACACCACTATACATAAATTCGGCTTCGAATCACCCACCACATATAATTACCTATCTCAATAGAAAAAAGACTCACTACCAATTCTAAAAATAAAGAAATATTCGATAATATAAAGAAACCTTATCAAAATACCTTAAAACTTAGCAAATTAAACTCAAAATTAGAATACAAGCCCAAAAAAAACAGATGTAAAAGAAACATTATTTGGTTTAACCCACCCTACAATTTAAATGTAGTAACCAATATTGGTAAACATTTTTAAATATGATTAACAAACATTTCCCGAATGACAACATTTTCCATAAAATATTCAATAGAGGCACTCTTAAAGTTAGCTATTCTTGTACTAATAACATAGCGAAAATGATGAAATAACACAACAATAATATAATCATGAATAGACCAGACTAAGAACGTAATATATATGACAACAAGCAAATAATTATTCCAGCTACACCAAACTTTTGACGAAGCTGGAATTTTTAAACATTTACCAAAAATCAAATCAAACTATCCCATGATCGTCGGGGAATCATCAGGTGTCCTTCGTGGAATTTTCCAGACAATGGGGATATGTGGCGGTGCCAATCTTCTCACTAAGTAACATACGACAGGTTGTGCTGTGTGCCATGGTACCAGCAGCAGGGAGTAATACCTGACTTATTTAGAGTGGAGAATTCATGTCTTTCACAAGGATCTTAGTGTAAAGTGAACACAAGCTATCTCAGCCTGAATTTGAACTTTGAAATTCGACGATGTCATTTTCCGTGCTGTTAACCATTAAGCCAACTCCGCATCTCCTTACCAAAATATGTTAGCATTTTAAACATATAAATGTAAATCACAGTTTCAAGTAATTCACGATCCTTTCATTTGGCTCTGAAAGGGAACGAATCCTCCTACATTTTAGACTTTAGAAAATATCCAGAACTTTCGCATAATACTCGAAAATATATTTAAAAATCCACAAGAGAAAATGTTTTATTTTAGATTTGTTGTTTCTTTTGACTTTCTCTGAAACCTCATTTTTTTTCCTTTTTATCATATATAGCTGAAGGCATGAGATGCCTGTAGCCATTCAGGGATAGTATGGAGCGCTACTGGCACTTTATGCAATGAAAGCAGAGCTTCTATCGATCCATCTCTTATAAAGAGTCGCATATTTTCGTCCTCAGAAATTACAAGTTATTGACAGCCAATATCTTAAAGTGTTACAACGCTAAAGAAGTGGTTATTTTGAATTCGGCTTTAATAGAAACATATATAATCAACTGTGTTTTAAACCAATTCGCTAATGTAGTGAATTCTCATTTGGTACCCTACTACTGTGATGTGTGCTAGACTGAGCTAAGCTTAGTAAAGATCTATAGACGTTTACCGTAACTCAATATTTAACAAGCTCGTCCTGGATGCCAATTCACCAGTGGAATGAGTTCAATCCTCGCTAGTTGCACCATTATTGTAGTATTGAGCTAAGCTAAAAAAAAGCTTGTCTTGTGGCTGAGATAGTTATTTATTTCCGACAGGCGTCAGGGGTCTGTATTCGAATCCAGGTAAAGGCCAGGATTTTGAATGCTGATTTTCAAAGTAGACAGGCAGGCTCTCCCCACTTGCAAAATCGGAGCAACAAAATCTTCTTTCCCCTCTTTGGCCTTGTGCAAAGCTTAGCAAATATAAAGAATTTTAATATGGATTATTATTTGAATTCCTGAACAGAGGCTTTTAGATAAGAAAACGTATAAGAACAGAGATATACTATTCTTTTTAAAAATGCGTTTATCTCCTAATACCCAAATATATTTCATTATTTGAGATCTACATTTATTTTACTTACTCGGCTAAGGACAAAAAAACAATAATATACAAGATAATGATTCAAAGCTACCCACAATTTATTCATTAAGATTATATTCACTCCTCACTGATATCTTTCGGTAGAACATCGTTATTCATTGATTGGTAACAATAACTCAGGGTTAGAAATGAGACATATATAATCATTTTATTTTTAAAAAATGTAGCATTGTTAAATAAGAAATGATTTTGTTGTACTTTTTACTTCGATTGAACTCCTTCTTGTTTGTGTTGTTAACACGATGTTTCGACTGATCCATTCTACGGCTTTCTTCAAGTGTACCGAATGGATCGGCCGAAATGTCGTGTTAACATACAAACACGGAGGAATCCAATCGTCCGAAAAACTCTTTGAATGTTAATGACCCTTCTCAAAATTAAAAACAATAACTTAAATTTTGTTTATTGGAGTTCTTACTTTATCTATACCTATAAACGCCATGGTTTGTGGCTTTGTAACACTGATTTTGGTCACGCTAAATATATGTTCATATCTATATTATTAACCAATAAGAGCCCACTGTGACACCGGTGTCACATACAATTTAATTGGTCTGCATAGTCTCTTATATAATATTATATTTTATCCTTGATTTTAACTCATGAAGTGAACTAAGTGACATCTACTGAACATCTTGGTGCAGTCATATGACTGTGTGTCAATTTGCCTATCCAGAATCCCACATGATTCCTTCAAGTAGAAATGGGTCTGAGTTCTTATGGGTTAATAAACTTGATCTTTTTAAATAACATAAAAAACATTGCTTGAAACATTTTCAAAGTGTCACAAGAATAGTTTTCCTTTACCACATGACGAATAACCCAAAAATGAATTATTGCACATTGAAAATTAAAATAATAATTGCCGTATCTTATCTTTAAATCTAACATTTTGTCATTTTTTTTCTAACTGAAATGTGTTACTTTCTGTCGTACAAACACTTTGTGTTTAAATCTAGTGGGCAAATAATTAAATTAAGGTAGTCGCAACGACCACGTCAACGTAATGTTTTGTAGACCAATTCGGTGTTTCTTTCAAATTTCTCTGGGGAAATATCCTAAAATATTTCATTGGGTTACGAAAGAGAATAGTTATGGTTTGAATAGTTAATGCAAGACCAATCCTTTCCTCATCCGGTTTTGGCTGTATGCCACGTTGTTGTAAAGAAAAACATCATAATAAATATTAGGAATATTGAATATCAAAATAAAGTTTATTTTATTCACGTTATTATAAAATGAATATATACAGTATTTGAAGCACTATAAACAACACATACTTTGCTGTGAAATGTTGCTAGTGCGTTTCCATAAATAGATAGATCGATAGATAGATATGAATAGACT
>VCCN01007157.1:18896702-18915715 GCA_006491835.1 Architeuthis dux
AAAAAAAAAGAAAGAAAGAAGAAAAGATAGAAAGGCAATAACATGTCCGGTGTCAACTGAACAGCAAGCGATTTGTTTTTCTCGCAGATTTGGAGAAAAGTCTTTAATATTTTTCTCTTCGATTTTTTCACATCGTTTCTCAACATTTCTGTTTCTCTTAAAAGAAATGATTTCGCAAACTGTATTAGAAATAGGAAAATCTATATTTACATATTATTTTTTGTTACGTCAGCTTCATGAATATCAATAACTTATCGCAGATTTTATGTCGCTGTGTAAGTATTGACTAACAAAAAACAGTTCATACTGTCTTATAAAAATGCCATTAACAAGCCAAATGTAGAAGTTAGTACTATATGAGATCCAGTATCTCCACCGGCAAAAATAAAGATAGAAAATGTGTAAAATTGTGTACATAATTCCAAAATACCATAGCCTGTCTGCTATAAGCAATAGGACCACGCAGACCATGAAATTAAACAAAATTCAGAAAAAGAAAAAGAAATACTACCTTCTCCTGAATGACTTGATATTTACTAAGTTTAGCTTACACTGGAATGAGGCTTGTATTGCGCCAATCTTCCAAGTGGTGAGAATCTTCCTTCCTTATAATAACACTAGTTAATGTTTCCTGCAAGACGGGTTTGTTAATTATCTCGCTGTGGTAGGTGACCTGCTCAGGGTGGATTTCATTGCCGAAGACATCAAATCAAAGAGAATAATCATGAGGAATATAAAATAAAAGCGTGAACAGAAGCCAAGAAAGTCGGTGCCAGCACTCAGTAGAATTGAGCCATCAAAAAGCACCACAACAATATGGCTGGAGTATTAACAGATTATGACCAACAGAATCACTATGCACAGGATAAAACATACATTAATAAAGCCACAGAACAGATTGGCTAAAACGACTTAAAATAAGAAAATAAAAGATCAAGATAACGAATCCTGGATGACGAGCCACTGAAAAGCGCCATGGAAATAAGGAATGTTTTTTATGAACTCCATTGGAGAGAGCACAATATGGTGCTACGGAGAAAAAGACTTAATGGACGAAGCAGCTTCATCTCATTTGTGGACAATAAAACAGACTCATCATTCATATAAATAACAACACTTTTAATAGAATCTCATCGTAGATGTCTAGGCTACCATTTGATAGGACTTGTTTGTGAACTCTTATTTTCTACAGATATCTGCTGGCGAGTTGAAATCAGAACGTTCTGGACTTGGTGGAAGGAGTGGCAATGGTTGCCTGAATTAGAAATAGAGGAACACAAACGCAAACATTTAAACGTTATACAAACACTAATGGAGATATATTCAGCCGGATTCCGAGGTAGTCAGGTAAAGCAGCGATCTGATAAACAATGTCTCATTGTTGGCCTGCCTTGTAGCTGACATAGTTGCTTCAGCTGTGCCAGTGGTTGGTGTTCGTATCCAGATAAAAGAAACAGGATTTCTGAAACTGGTTTTCGATATTGTTAAAGCTTGGAAATCCCAGATTTCTATGAATATTGCAGTCTTCTCTACTAGTCATCCCTCTGTAAGTTGAGAAAAACCAATTGAAAACTGCCAAACTAGTCACCCAAATCCCACCTACGTATATAGGATGATAATAATATCAATCATTCTCTTACCTGATACGGCATGATGGTAAACAATTCTCGTGTTCGTACCATCACGACGGGGGAGAAATGGTATCTGGAATCTAGTAAGTCCCAAATTTCTATAAATATTGCAGTCTTCTCTACTAACAATTTTTAAACCCGATGTCTAGTCTACCATTTGATAGGACTTGTTTGTGAAATCTTATTTTCTACAGATATCAGCTGGCGAGTTGAAATCAGAACGTTCTGGACTTGGGGGGAAGAAGTGGCAATGGTTGCCTGAATTAGAATTGTTTTAGAAATGGCAAAATCCAATGTTCCATTATTTAAAGAAAATAAAAATTGTCACCCCTCTGTAGTTGAGAAAAACCAAATGAAAACCCCCAAACTAGACGCCCACCTACGTATATAGGATGATAGGAAATGTATATATACACTTATATACATATAGAGGGGGGAGACGTTTATTATAATCGCGGATAATGTTATCAAACGGTTATTGTTATCAGAATCAGTCGGTTCCAAGCACTTGAAATGAATTCATAAAGGAATTGGATATTATCCGTTTACAATAATCAATCCGGATATTAATATCAAATTATTCAGGAAAACCGTATATTAAAAGTGGTTATAGGTGGTTATTAATGTACATTTATACCAATGAATGTAAATAGTTCCAATTTGTATATCCTTTGCTTAATGTTATCAGTCGGTTATTGTTATCTAAAAGACCCTGTCCTAAAGTGATCACAATAAGCATGTATTTCTCTGTGTATTATAGCGCATGTGTATTTTATACTAGGGTTAAAAATGAATAAATTACTCTTTTGTATGCAACACAAATTATGGCTATCTATGCCACTTGTGGAACTGGTATTATTTTGTGGTGGAGGAATTATTTCATTCTTTTATGTCTTTTTGACGACATGCTCCATAAATAATGTATTTGTAATAAAAACAGGTCTGGTTAGTCGCTTAATAGAAGCCGTCACGTGATCAACGTCTTTTGGCAGCATGCCGTGTTGGGGGAGATCAATTAAACATTTGGAAAAAAGGGGTGATCAATGGATAGGTTACATCTCTCGCCTAAAAAAAAAGTCTGAATTTTCAAAAAAGAAAGAAGCGTGAATGCTGCTGGACACAAACTAAGGGATCAATTTAACATAAAATTAAATTGCAAATTGAACCCCCACCACTAAAAACCTTTTTCCAAAAACAAAAACAAAAAAAAATAACGTTTTTTTTAGACATAATAAGGAATGAATGTTGAAATTGTCAACCCTCTAGCTCCATTTGTGCGGCCTGTACGCGTGATACATAGCCAGCCAGCAAGATCAACTTGAAAACTGAAGAAACAGTTTTGTTGACAGTTTTGGTTGATGGTTTCTAATATGAGGCTTATCGGGCAATCATCAATTGAGTCGCGCTTGAGTTTTAATCGCTACAAGTGGTGCGTGTTTCATGGAATATAAAGTTTGCCTTCAATTCATTCTCTGACCGGCGCCCAATTTCTTTGCGAATAAGATTTTCCTTACATCCTACATACCCTCCTAATGAGCATCGATTACCGGTGGTATCACGTGAACACTGTTATACTTTTTTCTTAACTGACCCAACGGATTTCTCTGCACTAGAGCGAACACAGAAATTGATGGGATGTATTCTGTTCACATCGATTGAAGAACTGTTTGAGATATGCTTTCACATCTTTCGTCTTATGATCCGACCAAGAAAGACATTCAGTTTAGATAAACAATTAAACAATGGCGTCCACATACATTTGGGTTCCGGAAACGCATGGTTATTTGTCAGTCTTATGTTATCACGAGCATAGGCGTATGAGCCGGGGGGGGGGACTGGTCTCACAAATACGGGGAAAACAGAGTGGAAAGTTCGGGCAATTGATATTTTGATGCTAAGAAAGGCAGCAAACAATATTTCTTTTAAGTTGCACGTTGTGTGATTCGTACTAACTGTGTATCGTCGATTGATAAAAATATTTTTTATTGGAAATTAGTACTTGTGCTTATAGTCCGTGTAAAATTCCGGGCCTTAACCAAAGAGTTCCCAAACGCCCATGGTCACGGGAGTATGTCAGGAGAGTGAATGTATTAAGGGAGACGAATCATCTCATTTTTGCAATGGTTTCAGAAATGTACACATGAGAAGGCTATCCATTCGTCTTCTTCTTCTTGGTAGCCCCAACTTTAACTCCTGGCAAACCCGACAGTATTTCTGGGCCACGACTTTGCGTCGACCCCGCTGCTCCATTTGGGCCACCGGTTTTGGTGTTCCGTCCCCCCAAAGGGTGAGAGGGGTACATTTGCGGTGCAACTTCTCCAGTTCCATTGATATCCGAAAGCACTTCCGCACCGGGATTCGAGAAAAGCAACGCCGGCTGAGTGACCATGTTCCCGGGTCCTTTGTACGATGTCAGAGGAGGGATAACAGGTTGTACACCTTGCCCATGGGTAACCTTCAACTATGCAGGTCTGTTCAGCCTCCCCTGGGGTATTATTACATATCTGCATACATAACAATTAAATCAGGAAATAGATTTGATGATATTTGCTAGGATTAACCCAGTACGGCACAAGACCGAGTCGGTGAAAATTATGATGATGGAAGATTGTATTGCTCCAGTCTTAAAGAAGGCCTGACTTGAAAATCAGTATTCAAAATCCCGGTTTTTAACTGGGCTCGAATATCTACCACTGGCGCTCGCGGGAAATACGCAACTATGGACTGATCCAGTAATTATGCTTCGTTCTTCAGATATACTGATATTTACTAAGCTTAGCTTAGGTTAACGTAATGTAGGCTCCAATGTTTTTTGTCCTTTTTGTTATATCTTCTCTTATATGGCAGTGAGACTAGGTCAATGAGACCACAAGACAACGGACGAATTGATGTATTTGACATGCCTTGTCCTCATTGTTGTCAAATGGTTTCAGTTTATAAGGAATGATACCGTCCAGCAACGAAGCTAAATGCTTCTTCCTTCAGCACTGATCGGCCATCGAATGTTAAAATCGTTTGGAGCCTGTTTATCCTGCAAAGGACGTTTTTGACCTGGACCCCAAAAAGCATGGGTTGAAACGTCCCAAAGGCCAATCAAGAGAACGCTGGCTGAACACCATTACTCACCAGGGCCATATTAACATGCATTTCTACCAACCCAAGAAACAGGCGATAAACACTATGGTCTGTCGCCGAGTAGTCGCTACGTCTGAACCCCAGCAGGTGTCACCAATAAATAAATAGCTTAGTAAAGAACAAGGCCAAATCGGGGGAAATAGGTGGACGTAAGATTGAGTTGCACTTGGGCTTGAACACCGATCACTGGCACCGGTCGAAAATACACAACTACCTAACTAACTAAGCAGGCTTCTCTGGAAGTAATGTTTTTTTTCTTATTTTTTTCTTAATTTCTTAATAAAAAATGTTTATTATATTTTGAGTACAAAATAAATAATATTTTCTTTTTTTTTTAAATAATGAGCTATGTACACTTTTAAGTAGTGTGCCACAGTCTCATAATTTTAGACAGCTCTTTTCTGTTAATTATAAAAGAAGGAAAAAGTTACACCAAATGAAGGCAACTTCATTGACAGTTAAAAACCGTCAACAAAAACTGTCACCAAAACGGTCAACATAGATTTCTTCAGTTGTTAAGTTGGTCTAGCTCTCTGTCTGGCTATCTATGTATGTATGTATGTATGTATCGCGCGTATAGTCTGCATCAATGTAGCTGAACGGTTGGAATTTAAACATTTACTTATTATGTCTAGAAAAACCTTTTGTTTTTAACCCCCCTAAATAAGCTTTTAGTGTGTGTGTGGGGGGGGGGTAGTTTGTGTCTATTGAGTGACTAACCAGACCTGTTACTTTTCTATCAATATTACAGTATCGCCCATAAATAAGTACATCCCTACCACTTTTTTAATAGAAAGTTAATTTTCTTCTGAACCAAATATAGCAAGATCTTATTATTTCTAGTGGAACATTACACAATCAAACCGAATATTACCATCTATTAATTATGACCAAACTCTACAGCATTGAAACTCTGTTGTTAAAAATATGAATATGTTGCCGTCCAAAAATGAGTACACCCCATACGAATAAATATTTATGGCAACAGAGTTTCAATGCCGTAGAGTTTGGTCATAAATAATACCAGATAATATCCGTTTTGATAGTGTCATGTTCCACTAGAAATAATAAGATCTTGCTATGTTTGGTTTAGAAGAAAATTAACTTTCTATTAAAAAGTGGTAGGGGTGTACTTATTTATGGGCGATACTGTAATACTGATAGAAAAGTAACATGTTTGGTTTAGAAGAAAACTAACTCTCTATAAAATAAGTGGTAGGGGTGTACTCATTTATGGGTGACACTGTATCTATATTAATGAAGTTCAAAATGCTGCTTCGGAGATGTCTGCTACGGATTTTATTCTGCACGAGAATATTGGTTAAGTTTACGTAGCAAATTTTATATTAGATCTCAAACCAGGGGCGCTTATTTCTGGTAATCTTTCTGATTTTCTGCTTCATATAAACATCGGTTCGATTCAATGTGGAGACCAATGAACTCACGCGTTCATAAACTGGTCTTGACTGCATTTGACTCAATGTGCAGAATTCTAATCGACATAATAATGAGAATAAAACAAACAAAAAAAGAGACAAATCACTCACGCGTCTTGCAGTGAATAAATATGATTTCCCAATATCTTCACGGTTACATTCATTGGAACTTGTGACTCTGAAAACAGACAAGAATAAAATAAGTGTTTAAAGCAACGCAAAGATAACTGTATTGAAGAATTGGAACAAATTGTTGAGCTTTCAAAGAGTGTTGGTGTCAATGGATTGATTGATTGTTTTGTTTAACGGCACATCGACCCTCGGTGGGTCATTTAGTGCCGAATTCGATTTCTTTTTCAATACACAATTTATGTAGGCGAATCATTGTGGACAAATTATAGTAGACAGTCTATTGCGGACAAATTATTGTAGGAAAATTAATGTAGGCACCTTTTTTGTAGACAGTTTGTTATCAAGGTATGTATATCGAATCTGTTAACTGTCTTGCAACTTTGGCGAAATGTTATTTTTTAAAAATAGAGTCTTGCGACTTTGGCGGAAAGGTTATTTGTTTTAAATAGAGTATTGCGACTTTGGTGAAAGGTTATTTTAAAAGAATAGTGTCTTGCAACTTTGGTGAAAGGTTATTTTTAAAGAAATAGAGTCTTGCGTGGCCCTGTTTGGGGTGGGGGTGGGGTCTTACCCCTCTGCAGGGTATGCAGTCGGCGTTTTCTAGGCCTCAGATGACAGGGCCGGGTGTCAATGGAACTCATCCTTCTTGTTATTTCTCTGGTTTCTACAGCCTTCTTTTTCATATGTTAAAAGAGGGATCCATTGCAGATTTCAACTCAGTGTGACTCTCGCTGCTCAACAGGGATAGGTTATGGGAGTCTTTTTAGCACTACCAGAAAAATACTCCCTCTCATTACACACATATAGTGCGCCTAAGGAAGACCATAGAACGTCGTGGGAACCAGAAAAATGACAATAAGAATGTGTTTAATTTTCCGAAAAAATACTTTGAACGCTAATGACTCTTCTCAAAATTACAGACAAATGCTGAGTTTCAAATTTGGCAAGAAAGATAATAAAAAATGATACGCTTCAAATTGTTTATGGGATTATCATTATTTGTGTTCCACAAAACAAGTTAGACAACCATTTTTAATGTTGATTTCTTAGTGAATATGGAAGATTAACATAACACAATCCTCTACGAACTATTTAGCCGTGTGCCGTAATAATCTTAGTTTAATAAATATCAAAATTATTTAGAAAAAATGCTTTAAAAACTAAATTTCTAGAAAGAAAGTCGGTTTTATTTAATTTTTGCTACAAAATTTAAAAAAAACCCCCAGAAATTCCCAATTTCAAGCTGTTTCCTTAAATTCTGAGATTAACTATTTCATTATTCCATATATTTTTCGGTCTATTGTCTTCACCCTTGATATTTTTAATACAACATTTAGACCAATACATTCCTCAGCCTTTTTCATGTGTATGTTGTACTAGGCGAATTATAAATACCAAATTCAACATACACTTGAAGAAGGCCAAAGAATGCATCAACCGAAATGTGTTGAAAACAAAGAAAAATATGGTTAACAGTATGATGCGGGATAATAGCAAATGTCCAACTCAAAAACTCCAGACAAAGTTTAACAACAACAGAAAACCAATACTTTAGTGATTTTTCATTCGATTTGCTATGGCCTGAATTTCAGCTTTTTAAAAGAAAAACGTGACACTGTACGGAAATCATATTAGAGACTACGAATGGCATCGACAGTATCTAGTTTTTTGGTGGTTCTTTTTATAATGTTTAAATGTTTTTTTAAATAAACCAAAAAACAGTTGGTGAATAACTAAGGTTAAACACATACAAACATAACTGGAATTGTTTTTTAAAAAACATTTTACAACGTGAAACTCTAGTCTCATCCAAAGTACTCTGCTTTTGACTTTCACTTTTACCATCTTTTTTTCTCTGCTGCTGGAAACATTTCTGGAAGTTTTCAGTGTGTATTTTGTCTAAGGCCTCCAGTTATTTTTTTCTTTCATATCGTCTACGTCAGCAAATGGTTTCCCTTCCAGATCACCGCATTTGCAATGGAAGGGCGTTCGTTGTCCTGTAGCAAAAACGCTTGTCGAATTCCCTGCCTTGGAAAAGGGTCATTCAAGAGAATTGCTTGCTGAAGCGTTGCGCTATAATACTTTATTCGTTTAGGTTGAGATGTTAAAGCTGTCATTGATTTCTTGAAAAATCCATTTTTTCTCGACAGTGACTAAATCCGCCAGAAGCGACTTTTTTTTGTGTGTCGAACAAAGACAAATGTTAAACGCTGACCGCTGTTCGTTTCTGTAAAATCATAGTGAACCAATTTTCCTAGCTTGAGAACTTTTCTTATGGGTTGTAAACCACACACCAAAATAGACTGATTGCACGAGCAATACAGAGTTGATTTCAAAGATTTGGCTAGAATTGTGCAAAGGATGGCACCGGGAACTTCTATATTTATAACATATATCATAAATTAATATCACACACACACACACACACACACACACACACACACACACACACACATATATATATAGAGATAGATATAGATAGATATATAGATATATATATATATAGAGAGAAAGATATATATTGAGAGAGATAAGTCGGGCCCATTTCCTACGCAAACCTAACAAGTGGAATTACATAGGTAATTTGTTTTCAGTATGGGTATGAATAATGGCTTGTTTGCATCCTATGTTATATGATCAAGGAGAGGAAGATGTTCTTCTCTATTTTGAAAAGAAAAGAAAAACTGATTGTAAGCAAAGGATGAGGACTATTTGCAAAGTGTAGCTGGAAAAATGGAGGGGAAAACATCTGTTGTTTTGAAGCCACGAAATAGTCTTCAATCTAATCTATCGGATTTACATCTCGAGCGTTGCCCTTTGATAATGGCAACGTTTAGAGCAGAGGTTATTGTTTTTCGGTTAATGAAGTAGCTACATTAATAAATCATATTTCTACAGAGAGACAGTTGCCTTAACTTTGCGTTGTTGCAAAAGTACCAAAGCTTAAGCTGGTTCGCGAATTCTTCTCAATTATCCTGGTTTGAATATTTATAAAATAGTCGAGTCACAAACAGAGTCTATCTTCTGCTTTATTATGGAACTCGTTCACATAATTCCTTTAGTCTATTATATCGTATAACTTGTTTTTTCTACTGTTTGATGCGAAGTTCCTGTCACAAAATAACTCCTTGCACGGGTCAAATTGATTGAGTATTTCAAAATATTTATACAAGGTCTTTTTTTAAGTGGTCTCCAGAAAATCCCCAATACGCTCGGTATTTCCCACAAATATTCGTGTTCATCCCTGATTCTAATCTTTTCTATGGAATAGGGAAGTGCTGTCTGTGGGAGAGAATTCCAGTTATCCGGCTACAAGTATTTTTGGTATTACTCGTCCAAAATCAGAAGCAATTCAATTGATTGAGATTTTAGTTTGTTTTGTATGAAAAATAAAATGCTGACGTCAAATAACTCCATTTTTAATAATTAAAAACATTTGGTGCATGTGAGTAATTCTTTAGTTGCTGTTAAATCTCTTGGCAATATATTATGATGACTAAAAGACTATTACAATATCACATTGTCAGTATTCTTCAGCAGTTCTGCGTCGTGATTAAGGAAGTCAAAAGCAATGCAGTCTAGGAAGTATATTTGATCAAAGCATGTTTTTCTTTCTTATCAAGAAAGACAAGTAGCATTTGCTGAACTGTATGTATGGTACTTGATAATTACCACCATAATTATCACGACTCAAGCCAAACCATAATCATTAGCCTTTTAACGTCTGTGTTGGACATATAACTTCCCCAAGATTCGCCAGATCTCTCTATCATGGGCGTCCCCGAACCTGTCTAAATCGTCACGCCATATTATTTTTTGTCGGCCACAGTTTCGCATATGACCTCTGGGGATCCACGTTGTAAATGTACAGTGGTTGTCTGAAATTCCTGCAACGTGGCCTGCCCATTGCCATTTGAGTGTTATAATGGACTATTTGATATATATGAGTCTGAAAACCAGCATTCGATGTCCAGTTATTTCACTCAAACTTGAACACTTCCAATTGGGGCTGTGTAGGAAATACACAAGTATCTCAGCCACCAAGCAGGGTTATTTATATTACGTTTATATAATAGTTACAATATACTCTGCTCATTCCGAGTTTATTTACACACTCTTTCTGGACCCGGCGTACCGACGTTTGCAAAGGTTTCAGCATTGACCCTTTATGTCCCTCAGAATCGAAAGTTACATCCATTCTTCTGAGTCAGTAAAATCAAGTTACAACTAACTCTTCTAAGTCCGTCAAAAGCAAAGGTTTCACCCAACTATGTATTCTTGTAAGCATCTACTGACTTCCTGAGGACGAGTTTCAAGTTATGTTTCAATCGATCCATTATTTCAATCATCAGCAAAAGATTCGTTGCAGAAAACGTTAAAAGGTTTTTACAGCTGTTACCCCTTACAATAATTGGTGATTGCGATGATATCGCTTCACTGAAAGATATCTTTTTAAAAATGCGACCATGTATTTCTTTTGGATCACGTAACAGAATAAATTATTTATTGGACACATGTATACAATCAAACCCTTTTTAATGCAACCTATCTGTTTTTCTAGCCGATAGAATATATTATTCTATTTTATAACTTTTACATATTCTTCAATCCTTTGAAAGCTGCGTAACTCGCTTAAAACATCATTCCTTTTAGCGTCGATCGTTTTTGAAAGACGTCTTATAAATGAGAAATTTCGATTAAAGATGTTTGCTTCTTAAATCCTGAGAAAATAGAATGCATCGTGTTCCTGTGCTACAACAAGAAATAAAAACAGACTCTGTTCAAAACCTGCGACGCTGGCATTTGGCAACATTTGTTTCCAATTGTTTAAAAAAAAGAATGATGTAAAACTGTTAAGAGATTAAAAAAAATGACTCTCTCAAAATGAACACTGACATAACTCAACGCTTACAATATGAGATGTTAAAAAATTGTTTAGCTTCTCAAATTGCGAACGCTTTTTCTTACGTCACATATTTTATTTCGAGAATTGATTTAAAAAAAGACTTAGTGTGACATAAAACAGAAAAAAATATTCCTTTTTCTTCTCTCTCTCTCTCTCTCATTCTATCCTTCCTTTCTTATGAACGCTATTGACCTATTCAAGTTTAGTCTGAACGAAAAACTTTAAGTAGCAGTTAAAAACGCCGTGGTTGACTATCACTTCTTAAGGTTAATGACATTCATTCTGTTTTTTTCTTAGATGAGTCGTTATCATTCGAAGAGTTGCATCAATAAACGTAATAAAAAGAATGAATTCGATAATCCGAATATCATTTTTGTTTTTTGTAAATTGTTTAAAAATATAATCGACCAAATCGTAAATTACAATTTGCAATAAAGGTTTTACCCGAAATCCAAAGCATTTCGTAAGCCGAAACATAGAAGTGACTACCATTAATTTTTTTGGGGAAAGATTTTGGGGGCGTTCCCATTTTCGAAAGATGGTGATGATGGAGTCGTCGGAGGTTACGATGGTAGGAGGTCCAGGAGACTGGGGTGTAGGAGAGAGAGAGAGAGAGGGGGAGAAGAGGGCGCGCGCTACCTCTATAACGACTCGTTGCAATACAAACACTGGACGCTATTTTGGGTTTTCGCCTTTTTTTCGTAAAAGCGGAAGAGTAACGTAAAGCGAACTTTCGAACAGCGGGGGATACCTAAATGAAAAGTGAGACTAAAACTTCCGTTGGTGCAATGGCAAATCTACTCAAAGTAGAGCTTCAGTTTTCTCGCAATCTGCAATCTCAAGACATCTCATACGTATATATTATCCACACTAGTTCAATATGTTTAAACTTCTTTAAGAATTCTGGAGAAATTCAACACAAAGTAGGACCGTACTAATTCCCATAGTCTGCTTGTAAAATCTCCCAACCGATCGGTATATTTTGTAAAGATTTAAATGAAATCATGATGCTTAGATTACTGGTCATTTCAAACGATAAACTTCTTCTTTATGTGTCATGTCCCTTCTGGACGTGGGCGATCATTGCTCTCCACAGCACCCTTTCCCTTGTCGCTCTGAGCAACCCCTTCTCATCTACGGCATTCTTTCTGCTATCCATCTACTCAAACCTTTCAAGTAGGTTCCTCGCTACCTACCTTTGCTCCTTTTGGAGTGTAGTGGGCGTTAGATTCTCCAAGCCTTCCTTCCTCATTATGTTTCCGAAACATTTAGACTGTCTCTTTCTTATTGTTAACAACGACAGTTTCCGTGTAGTTTTAATTTCCACAAAATGTCTTCATTCGTTACATGCTCTGTCGATAATATTCATAACATTCGTCGATAAAATCACATCTCGGTTGATTCAATTCTTTTTCTTTTCATTTGTGACGAAACTGTCGAGCGTTCACTGTCATATATGAGATTAGACATTACATAGCAGTCCAACACTCGTTTCTTCGTTTCTAATGTTATTTTTCTATCTTTGAATATCTCGCTCAGTATCTGGAAAGCGTCATTCGCTATTCCTATTCTTCTTCGGATTTCTGTGTCACACTTTCCGCCGTCTGTTACTACCCTACCCAGATAGTTTAATTTTTAAATGTTTTAATGTTGCTGTTTATCGTATTTTGATTCTGCTTTATTTTTGACGTCCCTTATTTTTAACTCACACCTTGGGTTAAAAATAGGGGACGTCACAAATAAAGCAGAATCAAAATACGATACACAGCAACATTAAAACGAATATAGTCTGATTGTACAAATCACGAATATTCAAGGCCAATAAGAAGTTTGAAGGTAGTGGAAAAATAAAAGATTTAGGTGGCAAAGATGAATCATGTTACGGCAACTATGTAATCATTTGTCTTCTACCTTTTTCTGAACGATGTAACATTGTTGATATTGACAAAATTAAACAAATGTTTTAGTCTTCGTTTTTATTTCAGATTTAATTTATACTAAAATGTATTTCACTGAACAAATCGCACTATAATTAATGATGATAATGTATCATCCGATTTGAACTGCAAACGTACACTAGTGTTGAACTTGCTAGTCTCACAAACCACTGCCTTTGATTTCGTTTTATATAGCATGCTCTTTTAATGTGGCCATCCGCCAGTACAGTTCAACAAATGACAATTATGGTCCATCCTAGACATTCCTTTCATCTTGATTTTGACTTATCTTTAAGCTTTAAGCACAAAATCCTACATCCATCCCCTAAATCATATGCGAGAGTTATTTGGAACAAGATGTCGAGCCCTAACTTGTTGAAATGTAAAGCCTAGAATCTTCGAAAGGTCGCCTTTGATAAAACCAATTGGAATTGATTTGCTTTTAACGCTTCAAATCTTATTGGCACCAAACACCTAGTAAAAATGGGAAAATCTGTCGAAGACCTTTGAATAAAAAGACCAAAATTAAGGCATTTAAGAATCTTATTCTGTATTGCATCGTAAGACTTGGGATATATATGTTCCCAGTTTTTGTCAGACGGGGTGTTCTAATTGTATGCAGTTTGTTCGGACTAAATCTTTAGTTTTTGACGAAACTTTGTGGAAATAGAAAACACAACAAAGAGGAGGAAATTTGTCCAGATAAATTACATACGATGATATGTGTTCCCAGTTTGACTGGGAACAGAGCCAATCAGAAATGAAGTTTCATTAAATTAGAAAAAACATATCTTGTGAATAACATTTTATGCGAGTTTTATTGCTTAACTAACAATGAAAGATCTTTATAGGTGTTTATTTAAGTAAAGGAAAGTCCATCAGGACGAAATAAAAAGCGATACACAACATCTGCCCTGTGGGCAATATATTTATTATGCTTACCTTAGCACAGCACAAGGCCAAATCTGTTTAGTTTATTGTCAAACTCCAGGATAAATTCAGGAGTTGACTTTGTTTTCCTACCGTAACAAGAACAAGATCAACAAGAATAATCCTCACCAGAATTTGTGGTGTAAACCAATATGTAAAATCCCCATCCCCCTACTGTGATTTGAACGCCGGGTGTCTTACTGACTGAGCTTAATCGACAAGTCTTAGATATTAACAAAAATGTATTATACACATACGCACGGGCTAATAAATAAATAAATGTAGAAAGAATATTTCTATAATTGTTGTATTTAGTATATATACAATACAAAGGTTGCAGTATTTATCTTCAGTCACAATAGAGTGATGTCTGATCCTGTAGCAGCCAGGCTTGTTCTATTCAAAGTTGATTTATTAAGTGCCAGAATGTTAGCAAACAATAGTACTTGTTTGTATCAAGAAGCACAAACCAACTTATAGGATGTTCTGGAGAATATAATGGATCGGTCGAAACGTCGTGTTAACAACACAAACAACAAGAAGGAGTTCAATTGTCCAAAAAAACTCTTTGAACGAGCAAAGCTAGTAATCCTTTTCTTCTGAACGGTGTAATATCTTCTTTGTATGGTACAGAGAGAATTCCTCCCAAAGATCCCGAGATGCACGAGATGAAGGCGATAAAATTGAGAGAAACTAGCGGAAAGAAATTGAAATAAACCTTAAAGGAAATATCAACAGATCTTTTAAAAAACAATTATAAAGACTACAAGCCTGGCTGCCCCACGGTCAAACTCTGCTCCAACTTCTACTTCCTTGTGTAATTCTACTATACATTTTCGAGGTATGTAAGACTTGTCAGGTTAACACAGGTGGTAACACGCCAAGCTAGCGATCACTAGGTGATGGTTTCAAATCACGTTAGAGGAATGGGGATTTTATATTTTTTACTCCCCTACCTTTTGGTGAGGATTGTTCTTGTTCTTGTTCACTTTCTTGTTCTTGTTCTTGTTACATAGAAAAGTAAGGTCAACTCCAACTTTGAATTTGACAATATAAAGACGTTAAGCTTGGTTTGGATAACATACATAAAATACTAAGAGGAGACCCTTTCTGTGTTGATTTAGTGTCGCCTCAAACTAGAGAGACAGTACAGTAAGAACTCGTCACTTAAATCGGTTTGAAATCATTGTTCACATGCGTAGGCAATGGCAATTTAATATCAATCCGGTTATTTGACAGATGGTCGGAAACTCGTAATCGGGAGGTCCCCGGAAAAACCATTATGCTAGCATGATGAATTGGTTTACTGCATTGCAGATTGTCTCAACAAGAAGGCTGCTCTGGAAACTATTGCCTGAAACCAAGACTAAATTATATTTCACGCTTTGTGTTTTACAGCAAAGATTGTACAAAATGCCTGTCTCACACAATGACATCTTCGCTACTTCTTTTGCTACAGACTTTTTTCAAGAGCAGCCCCAAAGCTGTTGTTGGATTGTGATCGGTTGAAAAGTTATTTTTTTGCGAGAACTTGGCACATCTATGGGTTCAGTACACAGAAGATTCAGGAACAAAAGAAGAGAAGCCCTTCCTAAACAAAACATTAATCAGTTGAGACAAGAAAAAAATCGAAGCAGCAGTAGAGATATGACTTAGGACAGTACGAACAAAGCCTTTTCAAAGACACTTTTTTACTATTTGGATAACTTTCTTTCAGACTTGACGAAAACTTTGCTGCAACACGAAAAGAATCCACAATACAATGTCTTTTTTTACAGCTTCTTTATTTCTCTTCTATGAAGAGATGCACTTGTCCAGTTCGATTCTTGTTTCTACTTCAGCCAGAGTAAAACTATTGGCGAGTATAGTTCTCCTTAGAATGACACAAAACGCATAGTAATTGTTTTCGACTTACCAATATGAATGCAGTACGATAGAAAGAGAAAGACAGTCCTAAAATCTAGGTCTGATCAAGACGTGCGGGAGGTTTAGGTTTCCCATTGACTTCATTAAGAAAACCGTTGGGTTGAATCGAGTTATTGAAGTGAAGAACTGTATAATCGCAACAGATTGACTTTTATTGATCGAAGGGCTCTTGGAATCAATATTCATTATTAGAATGTGTCTGAATTTGGAAACTTCATTGACAATTCCAATGCAAGTTTCAAAGAATGCATCGCCAAATGAGAAGAAGGAAGCGACAGTTTAAGTTATTCTTAACAGCCAGGTTTTGATGCAATTATTGAGCTCCAGCGACAGGAACAACTTAGGTAAGTCAAACAAAACAGTTCCAGAGATCGAATACTTTAAGTGTATTCCGATATAAAGCCTTACTTTAGATCAGGTTGAAGTTGATCTTGTAGTATACAGTCTACCGAAATGTGCGCGCTCTACCAACCTAACCCTTTCTTCACCTAAAGAGATGGACATGCCCTACTGCAAATCCCTGCACTTACACAACATACTATCTCACCCACATGCACACTCATATTAATACTTAATTGTTTCTCACCGTGTATTATCTAATCCAGTCTTGTCTTTACTACATTTCCTCGCTGTTAATACGCCAGAACTTTCAATCAACCTTTAAACTCTACCAACAACGTATGTGCATCTCCTAATTTTGTGCGGTTTCTTCTTAAAATAAATTCATTGTTATGTTATAACTCCAGACTGTGTCTTTCTTTTATTTCTACATTTATATTTCTCAATGAAACAGGCCTACAAACAATCCGCAATAATCCCGACATCACCATTATTGTTATTGCCTTGAACCTCTTCTTTATATAACAAATATGACTCATTTCTTAACGAACCGATTCCCAAATGAAACATTATATTTACTAACAAGCTGTACTTCGCATACTAAAGCAGCATTAGCTTTTAATGGTAGAGCACAAAGCCAAATGAGAGGAAATTGGGGTAGGAAGCGTTAGCGTTATTTCATTCTTCCAACTGACATAACCTTCTTGCCTTGAAAATCAGCATTCAAAATCCTGGCTTTGTATCTGGTCTCAAGCAACAGCCGCTGGCACTGATGATAAAAGACTATTTCAGCCACCGGGGCAGGTCAGGTCAGGTTGGAGCTAAGATAAATTTATACTGAAAGACAAATACGTCCGTTTAACCTAAAAGACAAAACGTCTGCTAGGAAAGATTTAACAGCTAAAGCTGATGCGGGAATATGTTTGTAAAAGCAATTATTTATAAGTATCATTTGATACTATAACCAACTACTAAATATAGATAGGCAGGGGGAATACATTTGTTTATGGCGAAAAGAACCTGATTGCGGATAGAATTAATACTGATTAAAACTAATGAGGGCTAAATTTGCTAACTTCATAGGCAGGTTCGATTCTGTCATCTGAAGTGCATAATAAATATTCAGTTTGGCTCGGTGCAGCCGGTTGATGTGAGGCGTTGGATCATTTGAGACAATTGTCCAGATGTGCACAATAAGAGTGGATTTATATGACACAAGAGCCGATCTGATTAGTTGGTATTCGAAAGAGTTAATCTTCATTTCTTGGGTGTTGTCTTCTTCGCCGCCAGGTTTCGCCCTGGCATGAATCTATAATAGAGATAAACGAGGCGAAGGTGAGGCTTTTCTGCTTGACCATGTCTATTCGTCAGGGTCTGTTCTTGTTTTGACCCTGTTGTATGTCTTTGAGTTGGAACTTCCCGGCGAAGAATCCACTTCAACGTTACCCTGCCTACTGCTTCCACTCTGTCCAAGAAGACCACACCTACACTGACATCTTTTGTCTTTAACAAGCAAATGTTAAGAGAACGGAGATCGACCAAAAATATCAAGACGTGTGTAACAGTAACAAGATCAATAATCAACGTATTTGCTGGTACAGGTTTTCCCCGCTATCTAAAAGTAGAGCCTTCCTAAGTCGAATTACCATTAATCCATATAAGAACAATTTGGAGCGTTCCCAGAGCCAAAAATAAACTTCCTCTATGCCAGTTTTACGCTAAGCGTAACATCGTTACAAGCTTTCTTGGCGGCCCTGTCGGCTGGGGCCGAGAATACACCGACTGCATCCCCTGCAGAGGGGTAAGACACCCCCCCCAAAAAAAAAAACAGGAGCCACCTGTTTTTTCACCAAAGTCGCAAGACTCTAGTTTTAAAAAATGACCTTTCACCAAAGTCCCAAGATTTACTTATTTAAAACTGATTACGGCATTAAATGACCCATCAAGGGTTGATATGCCGCTAAACAAATTAATCAATCAATTAATCAATCACGCTTTCTTGGACTTTTCTGATACCTTAGGACACATCTAGATAACGAATGCACAAAATAAATCGAGATAAAGCACAGATGCTCACAGACACAGTTCAAAGCTATGGCGACTCGGGTTCTTTCCTAAAAGCGAGGGAGGATACATGTATATAGAACGTATGACTATATAAAACGCCCCCCCCCACCAGTTTATATTCAGCATACACTCATATTCTATGATAGACAAGATAAATATTGGCTCACGAAAGTTCCTCATTTTTCTATATAGGACGCAGGGCGATCTTAAAAAGATATTCCAAGCACTTCCTATAGGTGGTCAAATATGTTAATGATGACATATTTGATGGAGTGTTATTGGATACGTGAAAGTGTATTACTCTCTTATGTCACGTAAGATGAATTGGCAGTACATGAATGGCATTCTAAATCTACATTTTGAATTAATAACTTATCTAGATAAATAATTGCAAGGGTTCCGATAAGCACACACATTAAGTAAATTAGGATGTGAAAGAAAATAGCTTCAGTTTAATTTTGCGAAAGTGGATTCAAACTACGCGCCTGCTTACATGGTAAATCTTCAAAATAAGACTTCATCATCATCAGCATCAGCATCAGCATCAGTCGTTATAAGTCCACTGCTGGATAAA
>VCCN01007157.1:18922803-18935318 GCA_006491835.1 Architeuthis dux
AAGTTTTAAGTATTATTATAACAGTATATGCGAGGGTACCTACTGTAGTGCGACGATTATCTAGCATGTATCGCAGACTAGTTTGCTAGTATAGCTAGTTTGCTCCTTACTGGTTGCTCCTCTACTGTGACCTTTTGCTAGACTAAGCTAAGCTTGGTAAATACCTATAACAAAATATACGATAGTAAAATGGTAAATATCCTTATCGGTCACGCGGGTGACCTAGTGGAGATTCCCTGCCGAGGAGACGCACAAATTGTAGCACTTTACTTTCCATGTGTGCGAAAAAATATGTAGATAGATGGCAATGGCGATTATTGAACGGTCAGCGAACATGGACGGTCATCGGTCGCGGGGAAGATAAATCCATGAGGTCATTTAAAGGTTATTTTTTATAAAGTATCTTCTTCAAGCTGCAGCTGAAGGAAGACACAAATCATAGATAGCCGAGTCTGGAAATTCCAAGGCGACAGTAATCATTGTCCTCCTAAAATGATTAAAATCAAAGTGATCACTGGGACGACTGAATGTGCCTACGGCATAGAAAACGGACGTTATAGATACTAGTCCATGACCCGTCGCTTCACTGACGCTTGTCACAAGTGTGCAACAACGGGCTCGACTGATGGCTGCCACGGACACGATAGTAAAGGGGAGGGGAGTAAAGTGGATTAGGTAGTTTAATAAGAGTGTAGGAAGGGAGAGGGGGAAGAGGTTAAGTAGTTTACTTAGAGGGTATGAAGAGAGAGGGGAGGGAAGAATGTTAGGTAGTTTAATGAGAGGGGCTGATGACCGCTACTGATACTATAAGTGTAGCAGACATGTCTCTTATATATATATTAGAAACCGTCAACCAAGACTGTCAACATTGTTTTCTTCAGTTTTCGGTCCGGCTGGCTGGTTGGCTATGTATGTATCACGCGTACAGTCCGCACCGATGGAGCTAGAGGGCTGAAAATCATTTAACATTTTACTCCTTATTATGTCTAGAAAAAAACTTTTCTTTGTGTATTGAAAATCCACCCCCTAGGTTTTTAGTGTTGGGGGGGGGGTCAATTTGCAAAGTAAGTTTATGCTAAATTGATCCCTTAGTTTGTGCCCTCTGGTTTCTTTGAAAATCCAGACTGTTTTAGTGATCTCAGCCCTACATAAGGCGAGGGGTGTAACCTACTTTTTTGATCACCCCTTTTCCCAGTTTGTTTAATTGATCGCCTCCAACATGGTATACTGCCAAAAGACGTTGGCCACGTGATGGTTTCTATTGAGTGACTAACCATACCTGTTCTATATATGATTTACTAGGCTTAACTATTAACTAAATAAAAGGAAATGGGATTTAGGAACAGTGTATTGAACCCGTGGGCTTTGCTTGCCTTGAAAATCAATATTCGACATTCTGGCTTTTTGCTTGGGCCCAAGCAATGACCTCTTACGCCAGTAGGAAATGACAGGTGTTATAATACAAAGAATTACTCCTAATTCTACGTGATGATACCTTGGCAATCTGTACAATGTACTGCACTTATGTTACAGGCTTGTTATCCATCGCACCACAGCTATCTTTGCATATATGCACTTAGTAGAACGGCCATTTTGAATCGTTAAAAGGGTTAGGTTTAGGGTTAATCTTAGCAAACTTGTCATTACTGCGATGGTAGTTTCACCACTGAGTAAATAGTTTACGCCCTCCATATGTTTTGAATTTAACGCTGAAAAGGTAACAATCGCCTCGAACTGTGGTAACGGATGGCTGTAGGGATTACCAAGGAATTCAAATATGAACGTCCACATCAGTAAATATTTCTATATAAATATTTTTAAAAAACGGTATCTTTAGATCGAAAACAACGGAGCCATTTTTTGAAAAGTCTAGCCACTTTTACCTATTCGAAATGGCTAAGTGCAAAGATTGCCGGTGTCCTTATCGGCTGCATGAAGACTGACTCGACCGTACCAACCATCGTTAGACACCAGCGATTTCAAGTATTATCATAGCAAGATATTATGCGGCATCCGTCGCCATTATAGATGTTACATCTCTGCATCCAGCGCGCGTGAGTGGTTTTCTTGGATGGGGGCGTAATCAGTTTTTGACCTTCACTTTACGTGTGCGTGGAGGAGAGGGGGGGTCGAAAAGCAATATAAATTCATAACTGAAACGGCTGATTAACTCTTTGAGGCACATTTCTTTTTCTTCCACTGTGAACTACAACGCCATCTGTTGATCAGCCTGAGTACTAAACAAAATGGCGGTACAGATATGAACCGTTGATAAGAAGGCGGTTTTAAAACAACCTACCACGCAGATCCAACACTTCAAAAGTCGGATGAAAAGGTTGCGCCACCCATCTATGTGGGGAGGATTTTCCTGCTTTGAAAGATTAGCATTTGAAATCCTGTCTAATAGCTTTTATCCAGATTAAAGGCTAGGGTTTCGAATGCTGATTTTCAATGTGGGCAGACCCTCCCCACTTGGAAAAAAATGGTGCAACACAACCCCCTGTACTCATTCTCCCTCACATGATCAGATTTTAATAAATATCGATCATATGAGAATCCCTTTTGTGTTGAGCTTAAATATCTTTTTCGACATCTTTTTACAATTTTTGTTCTCTGACTCTAAGGCAGAATTAATATTCCCGGAAGAGTTAAGCTGAATTAAATTTTAGCGCTAAATTAATTACTCTATAAAGAAAAAACTTTTTGCGTCAAGATCTTTGGCGTCCTCTTGTGTATGTCTGTCCGTTTGAAGAAATGCACACTCTCTGCAAGTATATGCACAGAACCAGAAATTAATACCACGCAGTGCAATCTTTCTTGTCTTTCAATAATATTAGAGAAATTCTAATTTTCGGCGTTCATTATTATTATTACTATTATTATTATGATTCCAAATTCGATTTACGCAGTTCTTATTCGCCAGTTTAAAAGTCTAATTTTTTGTAGCCGCAAATTTACCTCTTGGCAAAGCAGACATAGTCTCTGGGCCCCGCCATCGATTTGAAGTGCAATCACCCCCAGACCTCGAGTGTGATTTGGTGGACATTTGCGGTGCAATTCCTACGGGTCCAATGTCATCTGAATCCTCTTCTGCCCCAGGATTCCAGAAGAGCAGCGTCGGCAGATCAACCATGTGCTGGCATCGCCTGTCTGGTTTGATCTTCTCTGTGTGCTGCAAACCCTGAGGTGTCAGAGGGTGGTTCACAGGTGCTGCACCTTAACCAAGAGTGATGTGGTACTGTGCAAGGCAGGGGTGTTCAACTACCCGAGGTATTTCTACATACCCGCACACCTTGTAAAAGTCTAATGTAATAAAAGTTATGAATATCAATGGAAACTTTTAGAAACTCATTCAATTATTTTATTTTGCTTCGCTGAATCCACCCGGGAGCGCCTTTTTAAAAAAAAGAAAGAATAGTAGTTATAGTTGAGAACGCATTTTCTGGTAGTCATGTGAACATATTAATATTAATATTGTAGAAAACAAGACTGTAAGAAAAATGCATATCTCCACAATGTGTTAATATAATTGTAAAAACTTAAAACACCGAAGAAGAATATTTAATATAAAATAGACGAAAAGATACTAATGTAATGGCAAAATTAAACAATCTTATTTCACAAAGTTTAGTTACATGTGGGTAGATAAGACTAAAAATAGTTATTTTGTGCCACTGCATTAATATCTTTTCGTCTTTTGTTATGTAAAAATATTCTTGTTCAGTGTTTTTTAAAAACTTTTTACAATTATATTAACACATTGTGACGGTACGAATTTTTCTTACCGGTATAAAAACAAGGGTGTCATTAAATAGTGCCGTTAGGATAAGCACCGTTACAACGAGAGTTCACCGTAGAACAGTAACAACATCTTTCAGAAATTCAAATAAGAAATATTAGAAATGTCTTTTGTCTCGCCTAGTTGCTGATTATGAGAGATAAGTGTTCTGTCTGGCACAATTGCAAAAGATTATAAAAAAACATTCAACCGAACGTATGTATATATTTACAATGAACTACATTAGAAAATGTCTGTTTTAGAAAACATTTCCAAATAAGTTATTTCACAAATCGACTATAAATATAATATATACAATATAGACTATTTTTCACCCAAACATAACAAACAGCTTATATGTTCGTCATTTAATCTGTTCGAGATAACTCGTCTTAGCAAGTCGTCAGTCCAATGCCACGGACCGTCTTAGTTGGTATTTCTTTTTTTTTTCTTGTTTATTTATGTATCTAGTATATTTATTAGATATTCTGTTGTATAATATTAATTGATCTGGATGAAAATAAAACCGTTTTAAACCCGCAATGAAAACTATTTCAATTTTTTACGAGAGAAATCCGGCCTAGGAATTACAAGGTTAAAAAATGTACTTGGCAGCGAACTGGTTTTAAAAAAATGCCATGTTTGCCAGAACCAAAGAATAATTATTTGTGCTGTCAGTCGAATGGTGATGTTTTTGTTTTGTCTGAATCGAATACGTCCGCTCGTCGTACAGACAAATATATCGACACGTTTGATTAGTGAAGACGACGCGTTTGTTTGCATATATCGACCAGAAAAAAGTTTTTATTCCACCGTAATGCCACGCAATCTCGTGATGTGCACCAGGATAATTCTCACCCATTTATTTTGTATTTTTTTTATACATTTCAAAATCAATGTTATATGGAAATATTCCTAATCCTTCTCGGCAATTTAATGAAAAAGTCGAAAGTTCGTACTTAGATGGGCGAGAAATGAAAAAGAAAAGAAATGTGTGTTAAAAGAAAGAAATATAAAAGGAAAGAACAACAAGAAGTACAGCTTAGAAAAAATAATAAAGACAGGTGAAAGAAGATAGGGGGGGAAAAGAAAGAAAACAAAGAAAGGTTAGAATAGGGCGCCATTAGGTCGTAAAGAAATACGGAACGGAAAAAACAGAGGCGAAAAAAATAATCAGAAGATGAAAGAAATCAGAAGGAAAAATAGAAGAAAAATCTGTTCGATAAAGAAACAAAAGTACATCTCTGTTATCTTTACGCCACACATTGTGTACCTCCATTTTTTTTGTTTGTTAACTACTCAGGCTGCTATTCGTTACTATTGAACAGTAGAAATGCTTCTTGATTCTATTAAGGAGTGCGTTGCTGAAGGATCCACTGTGTATTCAGATTATTGACGGGGTTACTCAACCGAGGAGTCGAATATGCAGCAGGTGTTGCACTTCACGGTGAACCATTGATATAATTTTGTCGACCCTGAAACAGAATGCAGAACGGATGTGGAGATCCACGAAATGAGAAACAAGGCGCAGTGGGTGGCGTATAGATAACAAAGAAGTGCCAAGAAAACGCCGAGAGATAAATGTATGTTTTTTTAAAAATAGGGGAATAGATTACAGAATGTATACATTGCGACAGCTTACAAAGCTTTCCTTGTGGTACTGTGTCAGACGCATACATTCGCTGGAACTTATTTTGGCCGAATGATGTTGGGAGCTTGCCAAGGATTCCACCCAACTCTGTCGCTATTCACTGGAATCAAACTTAAGCTAAGAGGCCGAACAGAAATGACCCAGAGAGCGCATACCTCTGCCAACCAGATTGTCGCTAAAAACTGAATGAATATCAGATCCGAAATAATTACGATGCAGGGGAGGTAACTGTAAACATTTGTAGATCCGACCCACAATTTAATCAATTCGTCCTTAGCACATGGCATACCCTTCTAATCGAAATTCATAAGAGGTTTTGGAGATAATGTGTAGACATATATCTTCGGTGGAGAGTAACTGTAGAATTCCTGGATCCGCCTCAAACTTTAATTACCTCTTGCGTAGCCCATTCCCTACCCTTCCAGAAAATTCTATTGAAATTCACTGAGAAACCTTTGGAGGTACTGTGTGGACATATATCTTCGATGCCGGTAACTGTACAATTCCTGGATCAGCCTAAAAATGTTATTACTTCTTGCGTAGTTCTTTGCCTATCTTTCCCCAAAAAATGTCATTGAAAATCATTGGGAACTTCTGGAGTTATTGTGTGGACAGACAGACGGACGGACATAAGTGAATACCTATAGCTCTTCCGAATTCGTTGGCAGAGGTAAATAAAGGCGTGTGCATTCGACGTGCCACGATCTTCAAAGAAAGACGGCAAACAACATTGCACGTTGGCCGAATGAATGTTCACATGCAAAACGGTGCTTTGTGTAGGGTGATGGCTAGCATGTAAGACTCGCTAAATTAAACGCTAGGGTAGTGGTCGATACCTGAAGGTGTGTTCTACCCTTGTGGCTTTATGTCATACTAAGCTGATAGCCCCGCCGTGGAGTATTGGTTAGCAAGCTTGTCTCGATCGACCATTTTCTGTGTGTAGTGAGTTTGATCCTCATTATTTATGGTTTAGGCTCCCTCGCCATGGAGTAATGAACAGCAAGCCAGTCTCGGATGCCATTCTTACTGCAGTGAGGTTAATCCTCACCAGGTGTCCCACAATTGTGTGGCTCGGTGCCAAACTATCCTCACCAGGTGTACACACTCTTCTGGTCCGGTGCCAGACTATCCTCACCAGGTGCAGCTCATTCGTGTGGTCCGTTGCCAAACCATGTTAGGCGTCTCGCCGTGGAGCTATATGATAGAGAGCTATTCTCGCAAACAATTCTTACTGCAATGAGTTCGACATTCACTGAATGTTCTACGCTTCTGGCCTTGTACTGGTCTGAGCTAAGCTTAGTAAATATGAAGGGTCACATCTAATTCATTGCTTTAAACTGGTTTCATCATCTGGTTTCATCATCTTTTATAACGAATTTCGTAGATGTTATAAGTATGTCACAGTGGTGATTGCTTGATCTGTTTTGATTTGCAATGGTGTGACTTTTCAGATTTATACCGTTGTAAGTGGTATCTACAAAATAAATCAAAATGTCATAGTTAACCATTTAACTATTGTTCATGATATATTTTTCTTAAATATATGTCATAGAGAATGTATATACTCAATTTTAGGCAACAAATAAGCATAAAGTTTGTTTTTCTTTATCTTTTTCTACATTCTGAGACCTTTGGATCCTGGCGGTCCTGGCGGTACTGGTAAGTCTAACTTTTATTTTTCAATAAGAAATCAGTGTTCACTTATTTTTTTTCTTTTTCATTCGATGTTAGTTGTCTTTATTTGGCCTTCAAATATATAATAAAAACTATAAATAAAAAAGAAATATAATTACCAAACATTTCAAATATTAAAGATTCCGAACTAAAAGGGTTAAAGCCCGAAGCACTACGGCAGCAATTACTAAGAGTTGCTCCTCCTGATCTACGATGAAAAATCTATACGTATGTTGAATGATTCCCCATTAGATTGATCGATCGATACGCAGAAATAGACTGAGATAGTTTCGTACAATCAAGCAGGGTTATTTACATTTTTTACCTAGATAACACATTAAAGAAAGATTTTCTGAGAAAGGGGTAAAAAAAAACAACCTTTAATTACCTGAAAAGTTCACTCAGTAAGTTTGTTTTAATTGAAAGAGAATCCGAGTTGACTGTTACAAGACACTTTGGATCAACAAAGCGGAATGATTTAAGTGGATTCAATGTGCAGTTGTTAGGGGAAGGCATGCTGTGTCAATTATCTGTTATCACTAACTAGATAAATGTAAATGTATATCTATGATAAAATATAATCGGCGGTTTCGCTTTCTGCGGTCACAGTTAACCGTGGTCAACCCCAGAAATAAACACTTCATAAGTTTAACACAATTTAATAACGGTCCCAAAGTGCAAGAATTTGGATCCTGGCAATTCACATATTCTAAAGCAGTGATTCTCAACCTTTGCTTCATCGGGGCCCCTTTTCAGTTACTTGCAGGCGCTGGTGCCCGCTGTGTTAAAATTGCACAGGTAAATGGTCATAGATGTTCGATGAATCGTGCAATGAAATTATAAATATGTGTCTTAACGTATAAAATCCCATGTCACTTATTTGTTTGTTTGTTTGTTGGTTGGTTTTTTGATCGCACTAAAGCAAAGAGAAATACAATTAAGGATTTAGGACTTGGGCCAATCAGAGTTCAAAGATTTGTTGCACGTGTGATAAAAGAGTTAAATAATCTTAGTACTCTGTTAAAATTATACCCCCCTCGAGCCCCTGAACACCTACCGTCCCGCTGTGAGTTCACATCCGCCCAGGTTGAGAATCACTGTTCTAAAGGGTAGCTATAAAGAGCTTCCTTTAAGTGGAAAGTTGAAAGTTCTCGACTTAATAAGGAAATTAAAAAATCGTACGCTGAGGTTTTTTTATATCGACGACAACGACGAACCTTCTATCCGCCACATAACTCTTATTACAGTGTATTGCTATACTTGTTCTATCTTATTATTAGTGTTAATCTCTTTATCATATGTATGTATCAGGAAAATCATAGTATTGTACACTCTGTGGTTTCAGCATCCGCTGGGGCTCTTGGAACATACTGCCCGTGGATAAGGAGGGAGTACTGTAATCATAAACATTGCTTTAACTATTTCTATCTTTGGGTCAACCAAGAGTCAAGCAATTTCAACTAAATGATGTTACTTTAAACATAGATAATCATCACTGTCCTCCTTGTTGAACATGAAACTAATTGCCAACCTTTACGTGAATATTAATACAATACATTAACCTTAGAATGATTGCCCAATCTATTACTTTTGCTAATAATGTAGTCGTACGGATCTTGAAGAGAGCTTGATCTTCACAACGTGCTATATAAATATGACCGTTCGCACCACTTCAATTCGCCTCATTTATACACTGATTTCTGTTCTCATCTCTGTTGTTATAGTCACAACGTTTCGGCCATTGTACCATCCGGCCTTCTTCAGATGTCTGTCGTAGTTGGTACCCTTCAGCAGGGTTATTTACATTTTTTACCTAGCACACATATTAAAGAAAGATTTTCTGAGAAAGAGTTAAAAAAAAAACAACCTTTAATTACCTGAAAAGTTCACTCAGTAAGTTTGCTTTAATTGAAAGAGAATCCGAGTTGACTGATCCAAGAAACTTTGGATCAACAGAGCGGAATGATTTAAGTGGATTCAATCCCTTATTCAATCGACGGGGTAGATTGTTCTCATTCCGCTGTCCATACTAGGGGATATCTCGTATCAGTTTATACTTCCAGGTTAATTCGTCCTTGTGATATCGCTTGTCTGCCTATCAATCGGCTTAAAATTTGAAATATTCACGTTTCTTGATGACCAATATCATCATCAGCAGCAGACATTTCAGGTCCACTGTTAGACAAACTCCTTCCATGTCGATTGTATGATCTTATTGGTTTTGGGGAAGGTAGTAGCTAATTGAGCTCATCTATTGCCACTACTGAGCATAGTTTTGAATTCAGAGATGTCCGTCTCCTAGACTGGTTGCCACCCCAAGTCTAGAGAGCCCAGTCTTCACTGCTATTTTACCGATTTCTGAGGTGGGGAAAAAAGAGATACATGTATGCCTTTCCCACATGTATTAGTGCAAATAGAACGTAAATAGTCTCGGTCAGACTTTGAACTCGGCTTGTCGATTCCATTATCTACGCCCTTAGCCGTTACGCAGCTCACACCTTAACACCAGTTAATCTTTCCAGTTAATTCGTCCTTGTGATGTCGCCTGCTTGCCTTGTCAAGTGGTATAAAACTTGACATATTCGGTTTTCTGGATGACCAATATGGCTGACATTAAAATATCTGCTTGAAAGAAGAAAGTTCCGGCTTTGCAGTGCTAACGACATGGATGTCACTGGAGACGGTGGTTCAGCCTTTAGAGACTTGCAGATTAAATAGATTGGCTTCCTTCCTTTCGCACCAAATGTAAAAGCTAAACTCGTATAGGTTAAATGTTTTCAAGTGGTTTGTTGACAGCAAAGCAATTATGATATTTTTGGCATTGCATCACTGCTTTGGTATCTATTTTACGAAATCTAGCCGAGTCTGATATGAAGCCACTCTCCTCATATTGATATTTACTTAGGTTAGGTTATTACCTTTGCCAACAAAGTTGAAAGACGTATATGCATTCACTCATGTCTGTATGTTTGCCCACGCAATATCTCCAAAAGTTCTCAGTGAATTTCAATGACATTCTGTGGCATGGTAGGCCATGGATACAAAAGAATAGATTAATTGATCCAGGAATTTATTTTCTATAGATAGATATTTTGTTGATATATGCCACCAGCCCAAAGGATATCGGGTCGTGTAATTTGGAGCCTTTAAATCTAATATCAGATGGTTCGAAATATTTTGTCTGATTTTCGAGATTACTAATTGTCACTATTATACATTGATTTATTTGAACTATTGTTCTCATCTTTATTTTGTATAGATGTTGTTATATCCTATGTATATAAGCGTTGATTAGAGTGTTGCGGTTACCCATTGGTCATGAGTTCAATCCCAGGATTGGGTAGTGAAAATCCACATATACTCTGGTCCAGCAGGAACGAACAAAAAACATCACAGGGACAGAATAACACAAGAATCAACCCATACAAAATAGTCCTAACATCGGCAGCCAAAAATAAAAACAAAAATAAACATTTCAAGAAGGATGGAGGTTACACGGCCGAAACGTTGTGTCTATTAGAACATTTATAACAACAAAGTTGAGAACAATAGTTCGAAAATATCAATGTGTATTACTAAGCTTAGTTTAGTCTGAAACATGGTTACACTAGTATGAGGATTGAACTTACAATACTAAAGAAGTGCCTTCGGGAATAGTTTGCTAACCGTTACGCTACGGCAAGTGTATCTATCGGATTCTAGGTATCTCAAGAAGAACTAGTGTAACGCTTTGATATTCATAATAAAAGGCTCAATAATAAGAAAGATATAATTCATACTTGTACTTAATTCGTGACCACTAAACCTAAGGAATTCTAAAAGGGATGAAATATTATCATTACAGGACCATTTAAAAAAGGTTATTGCTTCACATAGGTCATATTTAGGTTAAATATTTACCGTTTTTGTTGTTTATAACATCCATCATCTTACTATGCAAAAAAACGACTTATATGTAACAACCAATGTTTTAAATGTGTATACAGTTAGTGATGATAGACGTGCTGTATACAAGGGAGCTAAATTAATTCTTGATAAAATCAACTCGTAAGCAGGTCTACAATGCAATGTATTTAGGTCATTCTGCTTAAAGAATACCATTAAATGATGATGCAGAATCATCAACCTATTACAAAGCATCAACATATCGTGATATTGTGGTGAGCTGCTCTAGTATTGCAGTTCCCACAGGTATAAATTTTCATAAGCATACGTCTCAGAGTCTTCACCGGTAGCAGCACATATTCTGTGATGAATATTCATGAAGACGTCCTAACTATTTATTAGTATACTCAATCGAAAGTACGCAGCTGGTCTGAAATTGGAGAATGCACGTGAAGCGGTGATGAAATCGAGGAAGATCTAGCAACACGCGTTTCTATTAAGAGGCTCTGTTGACTAGAGAAGCCCAGAGAAATGTCGTTTTATAACAGAACAAGACATATTGAATGCTTACTCGCGACAGGAAAAACTGTTCAAAGAAAGGCGTCCATATATGGGGTGGCTTTGATGTAACTTGGCAACAAATCAGAGGTGACCTTACTGTGCATGCATGAACAGACACTATCCTGTGGGTTTTCCGAGTCGGCAATGAGCTTGTGTACTGTGTGACCGTCACGTTTACACTGACCCAGCCTACCAGTTCTTCACGCCTCCTGCAGGGTTTTTGGTAAAACATAGTATCACCCAGGTCTGCCAGCCCACCTGCAGGCCAGATTTGGAATTTCCCAAAGATACTTCAGACCGTGGACGAGATCAAGGATAACACAACGAGGCAGCTGATGGCGATCCCGAACGAGGACCTTCAGACTGTTTTGAAAAGTAGAAGGGAGGCTGGATTAAGTGTTTGAGGTCTCAAGGGGAGTATTTTGAAGGGGGGCGAGGACTCCACTACCTTAGGTGGCTATTGTTTTGTTTATATTAAACTATCGCAGTGTTCGTTCCAAAGGTGTAAGTTTGGAAGGGGGCCGACTTTACGGTGTGTGGAACAACTTTCCATAATGGTCATGTAAAGTATGTTATATCTAAATTTAGATCTATAATTTTAGATAACAGATCTATAATCTGTATTTTATTTATTTATTTTATTAGATCTTTCGCGAACCACTGAGCCAAAAACCTTCAAACTTGACACTGCAATGCTTTGTGTGCTGACTAATATATATTGCGAACAATGCGTACAATGGTCAGGTGTCGAGTAATCACGGTGCATACACACACACACACACACACACATAGAGGCAGAGATTTCTTCAATTGTAGTTAGATGTCTGGATACTTTCTGGACAGACCTTGTATGAAGCATATTTTTTCAAGATAGATTGAAAACAAGAGCTAAAACCGTACAATGAAGGAATTAACGCTTGATAATCTTGTACTATTGAAAGAAAGAGCTAAAACCGTACAATGAAT
>VCCN01007157.1:18943218-18957899 GCA_006491835.1 Architeuthis dux
AATATTAATGACCCTTCTCAAAACTATAGAAAATGTCTAGTACATATATATTTTAATGTATAAACACGTAGTTTGTAGTTGATTTTTTAAATAAACCTTTTATCTTGTGTCTGTAAAAATAAAAACCAGAGGAAAATAACGTCAACATATCTTGGGAATCTCATGTTTTACAATTATTGAATGCATATGTGAACTACTTTTTGCTTCTCTGCCACCCGTTAAGTGAACTGTTCGAAACCGTCAACCAGAACTGTCAACATCAACATAGTCAACCTCATAATATGTGTGTTCAGTTTGGTCGGCTATGTACAGTATCACGCGTACAGGCCGCACCAGTTGAGCCAGTGGTGAACATTTAAATAGTTCTCTATAGTTTTGAGAAGGGTCAATTGAACGGACGATTGAACTCCTTCTTGTTATTTGTGTTGTAAACACGACGTTGTGTTTACAACCATAATTTCTGTTTAACCCATCACACTCGGGTTTTACACCTGAAGAAGGTCGAAGAATGGATCGGCCGAAACGTCGTGTTTAAAACACAAATAACAAGAAGGAGTTCAATCGTCCGAAGAACCATTTCAATATTTAAATAGTTACTCTTTATTATGCTAGAAAAAAAAACTTTTTTTGTTTTTTTCGAAAATTCCTCCTCTAAATAGATTTCTTTTTAGTGGAGGTTCAATTTGCAATGTAGGTTTATGCTAAATTGATCCCTTAGTTTGTGTCCGGCAGCAAGCACGCTTGTTTTGTTTTTTTTTGTTGTTGAAAATTCGGACTTTTTTAGTGATCACTGCCGAACAAAAGGCGAGAGAAGTAACTTATTCATCGACAACCCCTTTTTACAATGTTTTAATTGATCACCCCCAACGCGGCCTTTTACATCATTCTTTTGTCAATGTTAGTGCTAAAAAGCTTACAACTCAACGCTAAGTGAAAAATGTCGGATAACACATCACTTTCTTTCTTTTTTGACGTATTTACTTGTAAAAATAAACTTTTCCATTTGGACCCCAGCCTGTTCAACATCCTGGATCCGCCCCTGATATATAGCCCCCAGGGTTTTGCTGGCTTTCCTACTAAGAAGATAAGAAAACAAGCTTTATTACAGTGTTGTCAGGACTCTACATCCACTTTGAGTTATTGCCTTTTCAGTTTATCGAACTTAAACATTTCGTGTGCAACCTGTTACCCAATCAGAAATGTTTGCCTCAGGCAGAGAATACGCGCCAAGTAAAGATTATTGTATATCCATGATTATCATCACTAGATAAGCACATTCTTTTAACGCTGTTTAGCTTAAATTAAACTTAAATGCCTCTTTATATATGGATTTATGCAGATGCGATACTGCATATTCATAAAATCGCGCAAGGATTTTAGGTTCATTATATTTACATAAAGTTAAAGCTGGCCACAGGCATTCCAAGAAATAATGTTTATCTTGAGCATTCACTTATATTCGAGTATTTGGGAAGCTTATATAAGGCAAACAGTATAATTTATTGTAGCTATTAAGTGCTGCCTAAAATACACATGTTCTTGGAAGCAAATAATCAACTCAAATGTGGCAGATATACTGCATGATGCCAAAATAAAGGATCTGCTACCGAAAAATAACAAATGGCTTCAAATCAATGTTTATTTTGAATTAAATTGCTTTGTGACGCTGAACAATATTTGTGCCATTTTTTTTATTTACAAAGTAAATAACGTCAGTAATGGAGTAAAAAACAGTTGTAAAAACCATCTTTTTGAATCGAATATATTTAAATCGTCAACGATAAAAAAGGCCTTTTGCCAATTTTCCAAATCTTGCTAGAACCTGGCAAGAAAATGTTTTAGAGAAAAGGGAGAGTGAATTAATTAAAAATTATTGACATAAGATTCATTAGATTCGAGTGAAAATGCTCTCTTTATGGTCACCTCTACAATAGTATACTAGTCCATAAATCGTTGCTTCGCTGACGGTTATCATAAGTATAACAGATTCGGGTGATGGCTGCTACTGATACAATAAGTATGACAGACACGATGGGAAGGGAAAGGGAAACAAAGTTAGGTAGTTTAAAAAGAAGGTGGGCAGGGGATGGGGAGAACAAATAGGTAGTTTAATAAGAGGATAGGACAAAAGAGGGATAATAGAGAGTTAGGTAGTTTAATGAGAGGTGGGAAAGAAAAAGTAAAGTAGCTTAATAAGAGGTTATGAACACAGAAAGGAGAAAGGAAGGTAGTTTAATAAGAGGGAATTAAGGGGGGTTGTTAGGTAGTTTAAAAAGAGGATGGGAATAGAAAGGTGAGAAAAGATAGTTAGGTAGTTTAATAAGAGGATAGGACAAAAGAGGGAGAATAGAATGTTAGGTAGTTTAATGAGAGGTGAGACGAGAGTGAAAAGGAAAGTAACTTAATAAGAGGGTAGGAACACAGAAAGGAGAAAATAAGGTAGTTTAATAAGATGGAATGAAAGGGGGGAGTTAGGTAGTTTAATAACAGGATAGTAAGGGAGGAAGGCTGATGATTCCCTTTGATACTATAAGGGTGACAGACACGGCTCTTGTATATACGATTATGAGACGCCTCGAACTCAAAAGACTGAATAATTATAACACTGGAGAATGGAGGTGGGAGATGGAAATAGGGTAATACAGCAGACTAGATGAGAAGCAGAAGAATAAGGAGGCTGCAAAAATAATGAAATGTACCTCCAAGTTTATTTCCGATTTCAGTTGAACTGTTTGAAAGTCTATGTTTCGTAGCAACGTATTGGATTTGAATTGTTGCAGAATTACCGAAACTGAATAGTAGTAAGTGAATTACGAGGTCTGTCCGGAAAGTATCCGGCCATCTAATATTAACTAGAAAAAATAGCAATGGCGGCTTAGTCCCCTTCAATCTACCCCACCTTTCACACTTATCCCAGCGTCCCTCCCACTTTTCAAAAGGGTCTGCAAAGTCCCCTTTCGGGACCGCCATCAGCTACCACGTTGCGTTCCCCTTAATCTCGTCCACAGTCTGAAATATCTTTGAGGAAAGCCAGAATTCACAGGGAGACAACTCTAGGCTGTACGGTCGCTGGCAGACCTGAGTGATGCGATATTTTGTCAAAAAAAAACTTGATGCATAGTCGCTTATCTACTCGCTCGGTCATTGTGAATGCGACAGTCAAATATTGCACATACTCACTAAATGGCGTCTCACTGCCGACTGAGTAAACCCATGGGAGAGTGTGTTTTTATGTTTGACCAACCAATATATCCAATGGATTTCAGTGACATTTTGTGAACGACTGGACTAAGAAAGAATTTTTGGGGGCGGATCCAGGAATTCTTTTTTCAGTTCAGAGTTATTCTTTATATATTGAAACAATAGTTCGAAATATGGAAAATCCAAACATACTCACCTCCCCTGGTTCGTAGCTATATATGAACTGATTCTCATTCAGTTTTTAGTTAGTGTATTGCGTTTGAAGTGCTGTGTGCACTCTAACTGTCTTCTAGTTATAGATGTTTTTTTTTCCTCCGAATAAAATATTTGTTGACTCTAACGAGTTTACTAGACATGTTATTTGACCGAATGACTACTTTCGTATAAATGTTAAGAAAAAAGAAGAAAATTCTATAAATCAATGTTTTCTTTTTTTCTAATGAGTTCGTTACATTTATTTTCAATACGAAATGATGATTTTTCTTGGAATAACACGTGTTACTCAACAGTGAAGATATTTAATTGCTATTCACGATCAATTGGTTTCAGTTATTTCAATCGAGTTTCTCACTTCAGCTTCATGCGGGCGGCAAAAAGGGCACTGACACCCCCACCCCCCAAAAAAACATACACACCTGAATCAGGCCTTCTCACCTAGGGTGAGGGGGTTTGAAAGTTGGAACCTTATAGTCAATGGTGCTGTACAATTGTTTCATGTAACCTCAAATTAATGTACCTATATAAAAAGATGGTAACAGAGTTTCTACTAAAATATATTCCAAATATATCCGCCCCCCCCCCTGGAAATATATCCTTTTGACCCCACCCCTGAAAATATATCCCTTTGAACCACCCCCTTGGAAAAGTGGCAGCGGACGCCCATTCTCAGCTTATGTCATTTCTTTTAAGAATTGGCGTTTGTCAGAAAAGTAAAGAAATTATAGTCCAGATATGCTCCCACGTAGGTATGCGTATGTGGGCAATGCAGACAAGCATATATAATATATACAAGAACAAAATAAAAGAAACTCTACCTTAGAACAATGTTTAGTGTGCTAGTCTTGCAAGCTGTTTCTCATTACTTCATTCTTCACAGGACGCTCCATGATTCTGGTCTTGAACTATAGCTGCGTAGTCCAAAGAAGTATCTAAAAGCACAAAAAGAAAAAAATCCCCGGTATAAGATTTTCTGGTAACTGGATCAACAATGGAACAAAATCATGTTTTCAACTGTTATCACGTCGTAAAAGATCAAATTCTGACCCTCTCAGTATGACTGAAAATTGAAAAATAAAGATTTATTGGCATTCTACGCTACCCCGATGATTTATTCGGGGAAACTGATTAGGGCCAGCGGTGAATCCTGAAATGATCAATATGAGGATCTCGTTTGCCGACTGAATTTTTCTTGTGTTAAAATGCAGAGGAAGCCGTTTATTATAATCACTTATAATGTTATAAAACGGTTATTGTTATCGAAATCAGTCGGTTCCAAAAACTTTATTTGAAAAGAATTAAAAATTTGAAAATAAATTTCATAATCATTTTTTAATAATGTAAAGTTGTTTATAACAATGAATTTAATATCATAAAAATAAATGTATAACAATGAATTACAATTCTTGCAATGTTTATATCCTTTACTTAATGTTCTCAGTCGGTTATTGTTATCGAAATCACCCTGTCCCAAACTGATCACAATACGCGGCCTCATCTGTTTAAAGAATAAGTCTGAGGTGAGATTTGAACCCTAAGGGGGCATGATAACGCCCGCCTGCTCTACCAATTGAGCTAAAATGCAACTAATAAATTGTAACTGATCACAATAAACGGCTTCATTTCAAGAAAACAGTCATTATTTTCGGTGGTGTCTCGAAAGAGAAAATGAAAAAGCTTTACATAAATTGATTCAAAAGGGCATTTTGTGGGAAATTAACGCAACAAATAATTTCTTTTTCCTATTTGCCGTATCTTACGTAATGCTAAAATGACCTTTTTAGTTTCAAAACTATCATATTGTTCGTCCCTGACATTTAATAGGTTGGTTTTCCGAGCCAATTACTATTAATATTTTCCGTTCGTATTTCTCAGTGGTGTAAAAACGAACAAATAACAAAGTAATTTTTACTTTATTTTCATTAGATGAACTATTATATATCATTATTTAAAAGATTCTTTTAACCCTTTCGGTAGCAATGTAGCAGATCTGCTATAAATAGAACAAGCAGCCATTATTTTCCCCCCTCGCTTTTGAATCAAATTTTAGCCATCATACATTGCTATTTGTAACTTTCCTAACATGTTGCTAGGCAAATTTCACTTTTCAGATGCGCTCGATTTCGTCCTTGGTAACGTACGTTTCTGCCCTAACTTTGGCTTGCTTTTTTCTGTTTTTCTCATTGAGATATTCATTGAATGTTTCACATTTTAAAATCTTCATACACTGATGATTTAGATATAGTAAAGCTTTTTCAGTGAAAATTTGATGAAAACATGTGTAGCATATTTGCTACATTGGCACACAACGTTCACATCACCTCAAGATAAGCAAACCTCCAACATGTTGAAAATATGACTGTATTTATTACTAGGGCTGCGTTAAAAAAATCGATTTAATCGATTCGAATCCATTGTGGAGTATCACAGGAAATGAGCCCGTGAGAAAACTTTGGACAGACATTTTATATGTAATAAACATTGTTGTATATTTGTTATTTTTCACCCTTATGCGCCAATGAATCATATCTGCTACAAATAATTTATTTTGTATGTGTGGAGGGAGGGGACAAAATGTTTTCTCTACTTGCTTAATTGATGTCCATTCATCCAGTTTTTAATGAAAAATATTTTTTTAGCAAAAAACCAATATTTGCCACAGAAAGGGTTAAAAATGTTATGACTATTTTGTACGTTTATATTAATTTATTAATTGCTTTTTAACCCAACTTCTATTCGGACCGATTACTCTTCGGCAGTGAGCAAACAGCGTTGATTGGAAATAAAGAATAAGTCTGAGGTCGGATTTGAACCTACATCCCATGAGGGAGCAGGTTAACGCCCGCCTGCTCTACCAATTGAGCTAAAAAGCGACTAATAAATTAAGATGACGTTAAAAAGTAGTCATACAATTTAAATCACTGGAGAAATAACGACGTTATATAATGTGACTCTATAGATCCTGAGCGCCAGATATTGTTATTATTGTAGGACCCATTCAGACCTTTAGAAACATATATAACAAAAAAAGATCTCATTAGTTCTATAAACATATGATTGATTCTCAAAGGAAATATACATGTGTGATGTTTGTATGTGTTTGAACACTTGATTTGAATTTTTTTCTCCTGCGTTATTTATTCTCAAATAATGTCTTGATTTGTTCGCTGTAAATCTCAACTGGTTTACTCGACCGTGAAGAATCGTTAAGCGAGAAATCACCAGCACAAAACATCGCAAACCACTTTTGACACGTTCGACCATTCACAGTAACTACCTCATAAACTTTACAAATGATTTTTTGTGTTTATCACATTTTTCACCTTTCTTAAAATATGAAGGCATACTATGCCTAAAATGTTGCTTATTTTCCTCCACCTTCAGTGTTAGAATCAAGGAACAGAAATAGGCTAATTTTGACAAAACCTTTTAAAAAACACAGCTGTCACAATACAATCAAAAAAGCGATCTTTTAAATAGAATTACTTAAAAATAAACGCTCCTTATGCCATCTAAGAACAAAAACAGACCGAACTTTTTGGCTTTGGTTGTTTTATTCCACTTTATAGTAATTTTGTGTGACGTTTTATCAGCATTTATCCTGATATATACAACGCTTAGCTTAGTGCGGCACAAAGCCAAATCAGGACAACATTTGGGTAGAAAGATTGTGTTGCAGCAATCTTCCGGGGGAGAACGAGCTACCTGTCTGTCTGCAAGGAAAATCAGCATTCAAAATCAATGGCAACTGTGGGAAATACACAACTATCTCACCCACCCAGCGAAATCCCAGTATGTATATGATTTTTCCTGGTTTCGTGTTTTATTATTTGAACATTTGTTTTGTGGTTTTGAAAAGTTTTTCCTACATAGATGCTCTGATATTAAGTAAACACGTTGGTTAATCACTATTATTATTCTACTAGTATTTTCTTTCATCTTAATTTTAGTTATTTTCTATAGTTTTGAGAAGTGGCATTAATATTCAAATGGTTCTTCGGACGATTGAACTCCTTGTTGTCTGTGTTGTTAACACATTTCGGCGATCCATTTTTCGGCCTTCTTCAGTTGTACAATCCGAGTGTGATGGGGTAAACATAAGTTTTGTTTTTAAAGGGGGTAACCCTTATAACGCAGGGCCCGTGTGTTTCTATGAGTTCAACCTGATGTGGCTTCCGCTTCTCAACAGACCTATACACGACAAGACAACGACACAGAAACACCAGGGCCCTGACCCTTATAAGGGTTACCAACTTTAAAAATTCTGTTTACCCCACCACACTTGGATTTTACACCTGGGATAGGCCGAAGAAAGGATCGGCCGAAACGTCGTGTTTACAACACAAACAACAAGAAGGGGTTCAGTTGTCCAAAGAACCATTTGAATATTAATGTTAGTTGTTTTTCATCGCAACTTACTCAAGCTGTCAGTAAACAGCGTAGATCGGAAAAAATGATGAGTTCTCGGTGAGACACGAACTCATAGCCTGTTTTTCTCGGAGAAGCCCGGTTATCCGTACCAGCTGCTCTGTCACTTGAGCAAGAACTTTACGGCTGGCAGAAGATCAGATTTAACTTTCTCTGATCGCTCGACGCCATATTTGTAATAGCTTTATGTACATTGGATGTATTAGTAGTAGTAATAGTATCTGACAGGCATGTACAGGTATGTACATTGGTTGTAGTAGTAGTAGTAGTAGTAGTAGTAGTAGTAGTAGTAGTAGTAGTATCTGACAGGCTGCGTAGTTGCGATTAACTAAAATTGAGACGAATAAAAAAATACCGTATAAAATTAATAGTGGTTGACAATGCATCTTGTAATACGAAATAAAATAAATTCAAGACAGGTCTGGTTAGTTATTCAATAGAAACCGTCACGTGGCCAATGTCTTTTGGCAGCATGTCGTGTTTGGAGCGATCAATTAAAAAAATTGGGGAAAGGAGTGATCAATGAATAAGTTACTTCCCTCTCCTTTTGTTGGGTAGTGATCACTAAAAAAAGTCTGAATTTAAAAAGAAACCAAAAAAAAAAACAAGCATGAACGCTGATGGACATAAACACTAAGGGATCAACTTAGCATAAACTTAGATTGCAAATTGCCCACCCCTTACACTAAAAACCTATTATGGTGGCATTTAAAGTTTTTTTCTAGACATAATAAGGAGTAAATGTTTAGATTTTCAGTCCTCCAGTTCCATCGGTGCGGCCTGCACGCGCAACACATACATACAGAGCCATCCATCCAGTCAGCCAGACCAACTTAAAAACTGAATAAACATATGTTGACAGTTTTGGTTGACGGTTTCTAATAGTCGAAAGTAGCATACGTAAGGCCATTTTAGATTTCAGTCTAGCTTTAGAAAATGCAAAATGCAGTCTATGTATATATCGATGGCAAAAGGGTAATCTTTGAATTGATCTTGTTTTCCTGATTCATAGTTACATTCTACTCAGTCTTTTGTGCGTTAATTCATGCCTTTTCTAATTATCATCATCCACTATTGAGTTCAGTTGGATCACAATGATACTCTTGGCAAGAGATACAGATGGTAATTATCCACTTCTCATTAGACAACCTGCCATCTTCATACAACGTTAAGGGTTGTACAAGCTTTACAAGAGTTAACCCCTGAAAACTCTGTAACCACACTTTTTGACGCGTGATAAAGATCTTCAAATTTCAATCCACATCATTTTCTATATATTTTAATTCACATACATTAATCCCACCCCGACTAAACTGAAGCTGGCCTAATGGCGTAATTAGCTGCTGTCAAAAGGCCCATTCAAGTACATTCAAGTACATTAACTTTTTTTTGTGACTGATATTTATTTGTTTCTTCAGATGTGAAACTACTTTTGAGAATCTCGGGGTTCAATAAATTTTTATTCAGTCAAGGAACTGGTTGGCTTTTTAGTCCATTTCTTTCTAACCCAAATGGTGCACTATTCGGATAACGATAACACTAACATGTATTATCTTATTTAAATTAATGCTTCTTTTTTTCCCGTTAAAACGTTTACAGATTCGTTTCGCTAATTGCCAGTATCTCAGCATGGATGCCATTGCATCTTTTTTTGAAGTTGCGAAACTTCAACGCCGTTTCTTCTCACTAGGCAGAGATAACTCGATAACCTCTCTGACGAAAGTGTGATCTGTGCAACCTATGTATCCCCACTTCAATGATCTAATCACTAACCTAAGGTGCGAATATTTAAAAGAAAATAATATAATAACATTTAAGAGTCGATGTTTCCATTGATGTTTTATCTTAGTTGTTTTTCTTATTTAAAAAAAGATGATGCAAATACAGAGTTAAGGAGAATGAAAAATAAAAACAAGAATTCCTAGTGGAATTCGTATTGTTCTCCGATTTGCCAATAGAACCAAATATCTTGGTCTTTTACAAAGAATCTAATTCTCTTCAAACCAACTAAGATAATCATTTTAAAACCTTTTTGGGGAAAAATCTATTCTTTATGTTTTACATCTTCATAATATTACCTAAAATCATAGAATTAAGCATATACAGTTGAAGTCAGAAGCTTACATACACTTTAGCCAAATACATTTAAAGTCAATTTTTTCACAACTCCTGACATTCAATCCTAGTAAAGAGTCCTTGTATTAGGTCAGTTAGGATCATTATTTTATTTTAAGAATGTGAAATGTTAGAATAATAGTAGAGATAATGGTTTATTTCAGCTTTTATTTCTGGGTGTATGTAAACTTTTGACTTCACCTGTATATAATACCTAAATACTGATTCTGTTTGTGATCTCTAATAAGCCGAAACGGTGCATTGTAGCTATATATCTCGAATTAGGACACTCCTAAAATGTACTAACTTGAAACAATACGTTAACAATATGGGTGATTTGCAAATTAATAATAAAAGGGTCTGCGTTCGCGGTCACCTATAATAAACAGAATTCTCAAGGAAGATAACTATTAAATGCTAATTATAGAGCAGTCTCCCTGATTTATTCAATTATTTATTTACTATCAAATACGTAAGAAATCTGAGTGCAATTAATCCTTTAAATGTAATGTTCATTCTGGTCACATCGGATTGCACCACTATACGCTAAAAGGGTTACCCAACCGGTCAGTGGGTTCTAGTATCTTATAAATATTATATATGAATTATAACTGTACTTAATGTATTGTGCATTTATATAAATTATGCCACTGACAACGTTGACGGTACGTAGAGTGACGTAACGGTTACCTGCCAGGAATTCTGCGAACCAAGTTTGAATTTCGGCTGAGGTAGTTTATGTTCCCACCACACTAAAGCCGCTGAGCAAGGTATGAATCCAATTCTTCCTGTTATCTGTCTCGTCGCCATATATCTTGACAAGATGTCTTGTCACTGGCATTCCACGATGATTGACAGAGAAGAGAATGGATGAGTGAGCATTTGGTAAACCACTCTCCCATAACTACCTTAACTCTTCATGAAGTAGCAGCGGGAAGCTATTACCCCATAGTCAAACTTGACAGCACTGAATATAGATATTACCCCCTGCAACGGTAAAAACAGTATATTAAATATTTGTCAAGTAATCTTCTCTGGTGATGATTAACCAGCGGTTAATAAATTCGATTATTTAACCGAATCAATGAAATGGTCATTTTCACACTTATTACAGAAAGAACCTTTCCTAAAGCAAATATCTACCATCTGCTTACATGTAATACACATACCATTTTAAAAGTATTAAGATGTATCAATACTATTATCATTTTTACAGATTATTTCATGTACACATTTAAAGACTATCTATGACTCACGGTGTTATTACTATTATTATTAGACGTATCATATCATTATCAGTACTAATCAGCTGCACCACTCTCTATAACTAATATACTATAATACTAAAATAATATGAATGACTTGGCTCCGCGAACGGAGATTGGGATAGGGTTTTCCACGTTTTTTTCAGGTCCTAGGTCGGCGGGGCCTGAACGCTAAAGTCTGCGCAGTGGAGGTGAAGTGCAACGTGCGCACGGCCGACCCCACCCTTTAAGGGTTGTGGATGGTAGCAGCAAGACTCCAAAGGTCGTAGGTTTGACAGGAGTTTCCTTCTCCTGGCAGATGCGAGCTATCTATGGGGATCCGCCACCTCTTTGCGGGAAAGTTCCGACAGTAAATCTGACCCGTGATTAAACCACAAGACGTGAACATTCTGTAGTTGTTAGATGCCCGAGCTGGCTATAGAGTTCTACCGACCATTTGAAGGAGAATAAGGACAGAACAGCTTCCTGCAACTTTGATCACAGATCCTCATGATAGTACGGCTGTCTGAAACTTTAAGCGCGGATCCTCATGACAGTACGGCCAATAATACAGTGGAGTCTTAAATAGTCTTTAGATGTTCACATGAAATAAGCTTTGCAGTAAGGGTCGGTAAAACACGAAAATAGTTTTGATAAACGCTAATATTAAGTTAAAAAGTATACGAATCGATATTTTTTAAGCATAGTTTAGTACGACACTATACCAAGTTGAGGCAAATGAGAGAAGGAAGGTTGTGTTGCACAAAAAAGAGGAGGATCATCCTGCCTTGAAAATGAGCATTCGAAATCCTGTTCATACGAAAAGCTTTTCGGTCAATTGAACTCCTTTAGAAACCGTCAACCAGAACTGTCACCAAAACTGTCAACATAGGTTTCTTCAGTTTTCAAGTTGGTCTGACTGGCTGGTTATATATGTATGTATCACGCGTACAGCCCGCACGAATGGAGCTAGAGGGCTTAAAAATTAAACATTTACTCCTTATTATGTCTAGAAAAAACGTTTTTTTTATTTGTTCCCCAGCCTAGACAGGTTATTAATGGGGGTTCAATTTGCGATGTAAGTTTATGCTAAATTAATCCCTTAGTCTGTGTCCGGTAGCATTCACGCTTGTTTTTTTTTTAAAATTCAAACTTTTTTAATGATCATTGCCTAACAGAAGGCGAGAGAAGTAACTTATTCTTTGATCCACCTTTTTCCAATTTTGTAATTGATCACCCAAAAACGGCATGCTGCCAAAAGACGTTGGTTTCTATTGAGTGACTAAGCAGATCTGTGTTTTTATTTTTGTTGTTCCCACAACGTTTTGGTCGATCCATTCTACGGCCCACTTAAGGTTTATTAACCGTATGAAGAGAGAGAGAGAGAGAGAGAGAGAGAGAGAGAGAGAAAGAGAGAGAGAGAGAGCCTCTTTACAAGTAAAAAGGGTAGCAAATGTTACAGTTAAAGGTTACAGATGTTTTTAATTTCTTTCTTTGATAAAACATAGAAGTCCACACGATGTCTGCGTTGAGCAGCGAAAGCCCTCATCGCGGTGAAATATACACTGGACTAAATTATACATTTTGCCTGAAGAAATATGTAGAATGGTTCAGCCGGAACATTGTGGGAACACAAATAACAAAAAGAATGAGTTCAATTGTCAAAAGAATACTTAGAATGTTGAAGACTCTTCTCAAATTTCGAAATACTGGTTTTTGCCTAGGCTCCAGCACCGATCTGTGGCATCGGCCGGAAGTACAGTACATAACTATCTCAGACTCGACGCAGGCCCCTCTAAAATTTAGAGGGAGCTAATATATTGAAAGATGCCTATACTTTAGAGTCTAAAGTGTAGGCATCTTTCAATATATTATAATGAAGAATTCTCTCGTTCTCGGAAAAGAAAACCAGCTGACAGAAAATCTTAGAGGAGGACGAATTAGGGTTTAAGAACTTGTATAAGAAGCCTGGTGCTGCAGGGTCAAAATCCACTCCTACTTCTATTCCGACTAAAGATAGTTACAGCAAGTTTTGTATTGTATATATAATAAATAAATTCGTGGGTATATAAGACTTGTCTGTTTAGCTCAATTGGTAAGAGAACCGCTTACCAATCGCTTATCGTGATATGACATCACGGTAGGGACATGTTAATGTTATATATCGGTTTGTTTTGACGTGATAGATGAACAGTAAAGAGTTTACTCCCCTGAATTAGATGCGAATTGTTCCGTCTTCTTGTTCTTGTTGTTGTTACGGGGGAAAACAAAGTCAACTCCAACTTGGACTGGAGTTTGACAAAAACCAGCTGACAGCAAATCTTACAGGCGGGGGGGAGAATTAAGGTTTAAGAATTTGTATAATGTTTAGATTCATAGATCGGAATATGAGTGGTCGCTGTCGAGACTTTTGCTGCTATTGCCTGGCTAGTTACTGTATATATGAGAGGGTAGTTTGCTAACTTATTCAATCACACAATCTTCTTTCTGTTAACTATAATGTCATACCAACGATAAGCATAGTTCCCTCTAAACTGTTCGCGTGTGCACACAGGTTTTGCAACCAGCGCACAGAGGAAAGTAATGTGCGCACAAAAGATTTCATATTTTGTAGATAGCTTACTGAGTTCTCATTGACAAATATAGATTCCATATGTCTAATTAAAAAGTGTGCACATACTTCTATCACGGGAAATAAAAATTGCACAAGGTTTTGCGTTCATTGATTACAAGAATTAGAAGGAACATTGGTGATAAGGCATTTTATTAAGATATCTAGCGTTGGGACAGAGAAGTGGATTCATGCTTGTCCAAGGGGCATTACTTCAAAGTAAACATAAAGAGTATCGACCAAAACCACGGTTCGCCGGTTTCGTGCCGATAACCGTTACGTCATTCCACACGCGCGGGTACAAGTGAGAAATTAAATTAGCGATTTATGGAATAAATCATCTTACTTAATGTTTCCGGGAGAAAAATAACATTGGCATAGTTTTCTAATCAAATATTTATAAGTAGCTGTTTATAACATGTAAACCTTTGATTTAAAGAGTGTGGTCGGTGACGCCCACGCCGTACCTCATCTTACAACTTCATTAGCGCAGGCACGAGGGCTATCCCACACACCTGCCTCGCTTGAAACGGATGTAGTTAACTCTGTAGTTAATATTCGTTCATGAAGCCACGCAATGATGATGTAACCCATATATTACGGGTAGTATTTAGCAAACAAATATGTGACAAGTCTGGCTGCTGCAGGGTCAGAATCCACACCTATTTATATTCTGGCTGAAGATGATTACTGCAAATTTTGTCTTCGTAGATATTTAAGACTTGTCAGTTTAGCTCAGTTGGTAAGAGAGCCGCCTCCCAATCACATGGTTGTGATTTCAAATCAGGTTAGGGAAATGTTAATTTTATATATAGATTTGTTTGTTTGTTTTGTTTAGTTTAACGGCACATCGACACTTGGTGGGT
>VCCN01007157.1:19002295-19013079 GCA_006491835.1 Architeuthis dux
AAATGTTACTTAATCACCCCCAACACTGCATACTGCCAAAAGAGGTTGGTAACGTGACAGTTCCTATAGTGTGTCCAACCTGTTTATTTCTAAAAGCTGAAATTATCAGGTAAGTATCCAAATAATACAAGTTTGAAATGTACGAAGCGAACCATTTTGCATAACGTCACGCTTACTGGTGGACTAGGCAGAAGTTGCTTATATGGCTTTAGTTAAGTTCGTCTACGCTGGACAGGCCATGTGTCGAGGATGGAAGACCATCAAATACCAAAGATCCTACTCTTTGGTGAACTGTCCACTAGTCGACGAAACCGAGGAGGCGCGACGGAAGCGATAAAAGGACTCCCTAAATGGATACCCTCACTCATCTATTGAGATATCAACTGCTAGACACGAATGCAGGCAGTACAACGTGCTAAACCATATTCTACATCCTTGGTGGTCCTTCTAGCGTCAAACGCTTTGCAAATAGCTGTACACAAAGAATTTGAAAATTTACAGAAAAGAAAATGATAAACTCTCTTCTAGAAGAACAAATATGTTGTAGTATTCATATTCTTTTTTTTACGAAAGCTATTGAATAAGGGAAAAAAATAATGCTGCTTATTATATCTCTCTATATAATTGTAAAACCGGCTTTGCATTTAGAATTTTAAGTTTAAGTCAGAAATTGTACCATATGCTTTTCTAGTTTAAACAATATGTATTGAATCTGTGCGGATCTATCTATATAATGAACATATCATTTTCTGTTTGTTTCTATGTCCGTAACAATGGATTATTCCACTTGAAGGAAACAATCTTTTTGATAAAATTATCTCCTACCCACCATTTTAAACAATACACTATTCAATTTAAACGAGTTCAGAAGTTTCTTTAAAAATCCTCTTATAGAAATAAAGAGATTAACTAGTTAACAATAATTAAAAAGATATTTGAATAGCAGAACAAATTAAGATGTTCTAGTGACAGATATACGGCGTTATTCATTAATCAAACGATCGCGTTATCTTTCTCTGTCCGTAACAATGGGCTCTTCCACTTGAAGGAATCTTTCCGATAAAAAATATCTCCTACACACCATTTTAAACAATACGCTATTCCACTTAAACGAGTTCAATAGTTTCTTTAAAAATTCCTCTTATAGAAATAAAGAGATTAATAGTTAAAAATAATTAAAAAGATCTTTGAATAGCAGAACAAATTAAGATGTTCTATTGACAGATAGACGGCGTTTTTCATTAATCAAACGACCGCGTATATCTTTAAAGAAAAGATTTGAATCGAGAATCCGAAGTTTAGTATATCAATGAACGAGACAACTCATTGAATTATGGAAGGCCAAAAACAATATCAATATCGAAAATTAAAATGCTCCATTCAAACATTTATATAAAAGAAATAAACAGCTCTTAATTATAAGTCCTATTTTTAGCGGAATGATTGTCATGTTGGTCGTACAAGAGCTTGAGAGTTAGTCCAATCTTCAACAAATGTTTAGAAAATCGACTTCTATAATATCTTACTATAATACACCAAACGTCTGTTCGTCTGTCTGTCATCGCAAAACGGCCAGATCTATAGCCACCAAATTTCCAGTGGTCACTTTTAGCAAGTTTCTTTTAAAAAATCCCTTCCACTTAGTTTACAATGTAAATCCATGCTAAATTGGTCGCTTAGTTTGTGTTCGGCAGCGTTCACGCTTACCTAAATATGTACTATTACTTCATTTCATCAAATGCCTGTCATCCCGTCCGTCTATCATCGCAAAACTCAGAAATTGTTTGTGTGTACTAATGGGACCTGAAGCATGTTTTTAGCAAGTTATTTTTTTAAATGCCAACAATTCTAAAGTTTTTAATGTAAAGTAGTATGCTAAATTGGTTTCTTTGTATCTGGCTACGTTCACGCCTACATAAAGATGTACTATTACTTTAATACACCAAATATATGTCCGTCCGTCTGTGGTAGCAACAATGCATCGCCAATCACCACTGTCGAAACATCCCAGAATAACAGAACATAGAAAGTCTACCGCTATAAAGTAGCCACATAAAACATTGCGTACATCTTTTGTAAAACAATGAGTTGTTTATTCTTTGAACCTGTGATACTTAAGCATGTGTAGGTTTTGTCTAAGTTTACAAACAGATTTCTAATATCGGTATTTAAGAAGGTATGGAAACTGAAACGGTATACGTGGAAAGTGAAACGATATACATGGAACATGGAACGATAAACATGGACACTGGAACCATAGGCGTACGAGAGAGGGGGAAGGGGGAAGTGCACACCCCAAAAAGAATTCGGGCAAAACGTCGCAAATTTCGGGCAAATAAGTGTAATTCGGGCAGAACCATGGACAATTTCGGGAAAATCAAGCCTTTTGTCCCCCTTATAGAAAGAGTTCCCATACGACTATGACTGGGACGATACAAATGGAAAGCGAAACGATATGAATATAAATTGAAAGTCTGCCTCATTAGTTGCGTAATTCCCTCCGGTGTCACTGGTCGGTGTTCGAGTCCACCCATTAATAGAATCAAGAGAGAACTGAGGATATATGCTTACTAACGCACTAACACTCCTAATTGCTGAGATAGTTGCATATTTCCCTCAAGTGTCAGTGTTGCCATCTTTCGTTACAGACAATTTATTGGCAAGTTCCGTTGACAAAAATGCACACGTTGTGAAACCCGTGGAAACTGGAACAACAATGCAAAAACACGCTGTGTAGAAAAATATCTCTCGTGTATTCTTCTTGTTTTCAAAAAAACACGAAACGGTGCTGGAGTGAAACAAAAGGTGCAAAATGTGTGGATGGCGAGCGATGCAAAATGCATGAATGGCCAGCGATGATCCCGGACGGATGTGTCCCTGCCTCTGTGTTCTGCAACGTCGATCTACGTCGATCCTTCTGTTCATGTCAGCTGGTCAGCCCAAATAAATAGATCTCAACTTTCCTTTGTTTTGTCAGGTTTAATTAAGATTAGATTTGTCATTCTCGGCCACCTGAGACTACTTCAGATTCCACCCCTCTCAAGGGCCACTTTAGATAGCAGCGTTAATACGATTCGACGCACGCCCATATCTCCGAGGCACCACGCAGCTTCCCGTTACAAATAGTCGGTGTTCGAGTCTAGGTTCAAATAGAATAAAGAGAGAACTGAATGTATTCTCTCTTTGGATGTATGCTTACTAACGCACTAACACACATAGACCTGCCTCATGGTTGAGATAGTTACTTTTCCCTTCTGGTGTCAGTAGCCGGTTTCGAATCGAAGTACAAATAGAATACAGAAAGAACTAAAATAATGTTCTCTGAGAATACAGGCTTAGTAATGTATTAACACACACCGGCCTACAGCATGGCCTACATACTCGCAATTTCTCATTGGTACTATTGGTTGGTGATTGAGCCTAGATAGAAGCCAGGATTTCAAATATTGAAGCTCCACTTAGAAGTTTGGGGCAACACAATCTTTCTAATCTATATTTTCTCTCATCCGGCCTTCTATCGTACTAAGCTACATCCAGTAAATATCAATAAGACTGCAACATTTACATCCAATATTCTATAAGCGTCTTCTCTTTTCACGTTTTCCGATATCAAAACAACAAAATCTATTTGTCCGATGGCCTATTGATATTATTTCACTCAATCTAAAAACTTCAGTCATTTGGACACTACTTCTCTGACAGCCACTGTTTTACTCGGGAAACTAATCCCCGATGTCACGAAAAAATGTTGCCGTTTAGTTGTATTGACAAATGTTATCATGTTATCAGAAACTACGCTTGCCTAAATCAATGTGGGATAAGCACTTAAATTGTCCTTACGATTAGTTAATAAAGAAAAGAAGATAAATACTTGAACAATACTTTCTATATCGTAATACATTGTGTGTATTTGATACAACCAAGTAAAGAATACAAATATATTCTAAACAATTCTTTAGTACTGTCTATAATCTCGAGAAGAGATAACATAACTTTTGTTCAAACGATTTAAACTCGTCTTTCCATCTTCGATATGTAAGCACGTTTCGGTCGATTTATCGATAGGAAAGATTCTCTTTCCCTACGGATATTACAGTTTACACCTGAAGAAGGTCGTAATATGGGTCGGCCGAAACGCTGTGCCTACATCGAAGATGGTAAGAATAAATTAAATCGTCCGAACAAACGTTGGTACATTATTTAGTAATATAAAGTTTTCACACTAATAAAATTTGATGGCTCTTGCCAGGTATCAAATGACAGCAAATCTCCTCAATGACCCAGCACCCTTCGCAGTATTCTTGTTGATTTTAGTAATGCTCTCTTCTGGTGGTTTCGATTCTTCCTCGGATTTTCATTTCTTCCAGTTCTTTTACAATCGTCTCTAGGTTTGTTCCAAGCATTCCATTAAGTATGACTACAATTGTTAATCACCGCTGCCCACAACACTGGTTTATTGCTGGGTTTAGGTTATTCGTGTGTTCTGACATTTAAATGAATCTATGCATCTGTTTATGTATCCGGATTTCGCCCAACCCTAACCGTTCATAGTAGAAACTTGAAATGTTGCACACACACTCCCCTCAACGAGTAGGGAAAATGGCTTTTCTGTTTTTGCAAATTCCCCCCTAAATAGGTTTTCCGAATAAGTTACTTCTCTCGCCTTTTGTTGGGGTATGATCACTAAAAAAGGTTTGAATTTTCAAAAAGAACAAGCGGGAACAAACTAGTGACTAATTTATTCTAAATTTATTCTAAATTAGTCACTAGTTTGTTCCAGCTTGTTCGTTTTGAAAATTCAGACCTTTTTTAGTGATCATACCCCAACAAAAGGCGAGAGAAGTAACTTATTCATTGATCACCCACTTTTCCAATTTTTAATTGATCACCCCTAACACAGCATATATGGGTGGCGGCGATTCATAATTTCCCTTGGAATGTCACCTTTATATTCTGCAATTTTCTCAGTTTCCTTGGCAATGTCTAGATATTCATCAAACCTTTCATTCTCTTTTATTTGCAACTCTCTAGTCTGCTCGAATTAACATCAAATATCACACAGACCTTTTCTCGCCTGGTCCATTTGAGTTTCAATGTCCAAAACAATATCACCCTTTGTTTTATTCTGCGAAACCACCTTGTTTTGTTTTTATACTATTTTTCTACATGACCAAATCTGAGTTGCTTGCATAATTTCTAGTAGAGCGACGTTTCTTTTACACTGTCGTGCCTATTTTTATACTCTCCCTGAGCTAATACGGTACATTCACTTACTATGATTTACTATGTCATCTCTATCTTCACATATGTGACATTTGCTATTTTCTAGCGTATTGTCTATGTTGGCTTTATCATAAGTAGTATTGTATTTGTACTGTGTTTTCATACAAGTAACAACTGGTGACTTTCACTTGAGATCAAGTGACAGCAAATCTCCTAAATGCTACTGCCCTCTCCCCGGTATTCTTACATATTTTATTAATACTGTCATCTGGATGGCAACGAGTCTTCCTGCCAGGCTCTTCGGGACTGTTCTAAGCGCATCAATAATACTGGACACAACGTCATGTTTCACAATGTTTTTCTTTTCTCACAAGGCGCAGATATTTTTCTTTGCTTTTCGTTTTCTTTCAATTTTACTCTGTCTTCTGCTGGAACAGCGACATCCATTATCATACAGTTTTTTCCCCTTGTTTATTATGGACTAGATGTGGTTGTCGTGAATAAGAACGAAATCTTTACTATAAATAATGGCTTTATTCAACTTGAAATAAGACGTACAAAAAGTACACAATCAGTGTTAGTGCTTTTATCCGTAGAGTGGACATACTGGATTATTCCATAACTTCCACGTAGGGGAGACAGTTTAGTAAAGTTCAACTAAAGCAAACCAATCCTGCTGGCTGTTGTTAGTGGGTTCGATCCTCATCGGATCTCCCTGTATAAGTATTAAGTAATAAATACAACAGTGGTCTTCTGCCCTGGATTAGGTGTTCCGTTTGAATTTCATAGACCTACAGTATTTTGTTTGTTTTTAATTCTCTCAGATAGATTCTAATTTGTGAATATGCTACTGGTTTGCATGGTCAAATCTCAGTCGCTTGCATCTCCTTCTCCCTATAGTCATGTCTATAACACACCAAGTGTCTGAGGGTTATTGCTGTAGATTGAGTAAAAGCAAGTCTCCTCAGTACCCCAGCACTCTGCTCTGTATTCCAAGTATTTTAATAGTGCTGTCTACCTCTTTGGGGTTGTTTTAAGCATGGTATGTCGGAAGAGTTTATTTACTGGATTGGGTGATAGCAGGTCACCTCAATACTCCAGCAGTCTCCACATTATCCCTAGTGCTTTTAGTAGTGTTGGCTATCTTTTGCGGGTTGTTTTGAGCTTGGTTTATTTGAAGAATTTACTTACTGGTTTGAGTGACAGCAAGACCCCTCAGTACTCCAAAAGTCTTTTGTTCTTGTAGCGTTGTCTACTTTTTGGGGGTTATTTTAAGAAGGGTTTGTTTGAAAAGTTTACTTACAGGATTTTGTATTTGATGAATATTCGATACTTTTTCTCTAATAGAAAATGTCCAGCTGATAATACAACTTCTTGTGCCATTGTGGATTTGAAAAAACACCTTTTGCATTCAACAAATGCATATGCCTTGCCTGAAGATTCTAAAATCTACTTAGATGAATAGTTTTCGCGTTTTCCAGGTACATATTTTCGTTGGCTATTCATGTTACATCTGCTTTCAGGTCTGGTTTTGCCTATCCTAAGTGTATGGTCGTTCTTTCCTAAACCGAGTTATCGATTAGGTCTTATTTTCCCAAGTTTTGCAAAAGAGGATACAATCCAACTTTCGGTGCAATTTCGCGTATATGGCGCCACAGTCACTAAGACAGTCTCGCTCTTTGAAAATAGCGCCAATGCCGAAATATAAGCGTAAAGGCTATCTCTTTTTATTTGATTTTTCCTTCTTCAAAACTACTTTCGAGAGAATTCCGATCTCAGGAAATTAGAAAGAGGGATTTGGCTTCATAATATAATGTTATTAGGGTATATCAAAAGTGATTTCGTTTTTTACAGACCTTTACTCCAAAGACTATTTCATGTACAGATGTAAAGACTATGCCTCCATTATATTATCCCTCTTATTGGTAAATACATCATATCATTATCAATACTAATCAGCGGTACTTTTTTGTTTCAGATGTTATAATGGCGGATACAAGTATTGATGTTGGATATTTAGGCAGCCGTGGGCGGAGATCACAGATTTGACCCCCACGGGTGTTGAAAGTTAAACATGATATCGACGACAACAGATTTATGCCGGAAACGGACACACCGGGTGTACAGGGGTCGTAGGCAGGATATTGACATTGACTGCAGATGGCGGGCTAGAAAATCAGCGTGGGCGTTCGAACTCGATAAAAGCGACAGAGACATAGGACGCCCTAAGAGAGACAGACCGCCTAGGCTGGGGAAGACACAAGGCCAGTTCCCCTGTTGGGAACAGTCTGTCGGCTCTCATTATCTCTCTCCCAATCTTCAGTCTCCGCCACGACACAATGTATATTATGAAATAAAAATATATCCTCATATTTTTATAAACAAGTTTCGAGTCTTCCTTTTTCTCCAAGTTCAGGATTTTCCTCCCGCGGTCCAAGATATGGCTATACAACATTGAGATTCCGGCAATTTTGAGACATTATTTTTAACTTGGCTTCAGAGCCGCTGAAGCTGCTCGCAGAATTCGGGAAGTGGAAGGAAATGAAGCAATAGCTGACCGTACTTCCCCAAACTGGTTTCGGCGTGTTAAGGATGAAATAAAGCCCCGAAGTGGACGACCATCAGTTGTCGATTATGATGGTTTAAAAGGCCAGGTAGAGGAAAACCCGACCACAAGCACTTGAAAGCATTCAGAAGAGCTAGAGCCATCGAAAGATACCATATGCAGAACATTAAATAAGCTTCGAAATATACACAGGAGTAAACACTTGATTAGAAAATGAAAATACTCTTGATACACCCTATATGTTTTACTTATATAAATACATCAATACAATCTATTTTGCTCGACAAAACATTGCCTATTGAAATAATATAAAATTACAAAATGATTGAGTTGATAATTATTACACCGTCAACAACATATCATCACATATGATGTTAATCTGGAGTTCATGATCAGGACAAATCATCAATTTCAATCTAAGAAATGGTTTGTAGCGAAAACGCAGAGCCTGAAATATGCAGCTGTCTAAATTCCGAATTGATACCGTTTTACTGTTGCTGAGTTCTTTAAAATCATAGATTCACGAGTAATGGTTGATTCGGTAACTGCGACGAAAGTCGACAATTCTATGAATGACAAAAGGTGTTTCGTTCAGACCAAAATTTGAATCGGTTAATAGTGTTTATAACTTTCTTCATGATAGACACAGAGTGGGCAACGAACGAGGAATATTTTCTTTTTTACGTCACACTACGTCATATTATTCTGTTTTTTTAGATCAATTCTCGAGATAGAAATATTGAAAGTACAAGAAAGAAAGGGAGAAAAAGAGAAAGAAAGACTAGACAGTGTTTACAATTGATGCATGCACTTCATATATATATTTATAACTCTCTCATTTCCCAATTCATTATATTGCATTTCGTATGATATTTTTCGTTTTATTTTCGATGCAATGATTATTTTAACGGGGATTAACTTGAAAAATCAATTGGAAACAAATAGTTTTATTACAGAAACAAATGTTGCCAAATGTGGCCAAATGCTGCCAAATATTGCCAAATGTTGTCAAATATTGCCAAATGTTGCCAAATGTTACCAAATGTTGCCAAATGTTGCCAAATGTTGTCAAAAATTGTATTAACAACATCACAGGTTTTGAACAGATTCTGTTCTTTTCTTGTTTGATAACTAATGGCTGTAATAGGGTGAACATGAGAAGTTACTTTCTGACTTTTGTTCAAAACATCTCTTCATCAAGAGAGAAGTAGAAAAGTATTTTCTTGCCGCAAAAATTATACCGAGTGTAAAGATACATTATCAGTTGTCCACGGGGAAAACTGATGATCCATTAACAAATGTATGGGAGAACAGTCGTGACTACAACTTGGCACAATTTAAGACACAACATGGACGCAATTTACAAACAGAAAATTTCACAGGGAATCATCCTCTCTGTATGTGCCATATCCCTTTAGGACGTGGGCAATCATGACTATCCACAGCTTTAAACTGTGCATTATATGGATTCATGCCTTTCCCAAGGGCATTAGTGCGAAGTTAACGTAGACAGACTGAACTCGGCTTGCCACTTGCAGTGTCCGCACCGTTGACCGTTACGCCACTCGCACCTCCGATGGAAATACCCAGTGGGAGTAAAAAGAGGAGGCGTATGGGGAAATGGAAGATTCCTCGGTACGAAATGGTCTTTCCGGGAGACTAAGAATATCGCAGAAGACCTAATTAGCTAAAATATGGAAGAGAACCTTATGGGGGAAAATGTCTAGGAGGAAAAACCTAATTCTCTCTTTCTCTCTTTTTAAAGAAAAGATTAATTCTCCCACATGAAAAGGCGAATTCTTTCTTGTAAGAGACGAATTCTTCCCTATAAAAGATAATTTTTTTTCTTATGAAAGAGAAATTCTTCCATATAAACGATGAATTGTTTCTTATAAAAAAACAAATTCCTTCTAATAAAAATGTAATTATTTCTTATAAGAGACGCATTCTTTCATATAAAAGAGGTATTATTTCTTATAAAAGAGGAATTCTTCCATATAAAACATGTATTCTGTCTTATGAAAGACAGATTCCTTCTAATAAAAATTTAATTATTTCTTATAAGAGACGCATTCTTTCATATAAAAGAGGTATTATTTCTTATAAAAGAGGAATTCTTCCATATAAACGATGTATTCTGTCTTATGAAAGACAGATTCCTTCTAATAAAAGATGAATTCTTTCTTAATAGAGACGAATTCTTTATTATAAAAGATGGATTATTTCTTATAGAAGATCAATTCAACTTGTTTAAAGGCAGCCTTCGCCGGTTATTAAGCTCGATGTCAAGTCACTTCCTTTGTATTATAATTATTTCCTAATAAATAAATAATATAAATTGCTCTATAATTAGCATTTTACCCTAAAAATGTACAGCTTACCCCTCACTTTTGATCTCCAAAGGGGAAACAAAACTTCCCCTCACCTTTGAACCCCCCAAAAGGAAAAAAGGTTTCCCTTCACTTTTGTCACTAAAACAGAAAAAGGTATCCCGTCACTTTTGACCTTAAAAGAGAAAAAAATATTTCCCGCCACTTTTGACACGTAAAAGGGAAAAAGGTTTCCTCTCATTTTTGACTCCCAAAAGGAAAAAGTACTTTTGACCCCCAAAAGGGGGAGGGAGTCCCCTAACTGTTGATCCCAAACGACAACAAAAAGAAAGTTCCACTCACTTTTGACCCAGACTTTAAAAGAAATATGTGATCAGAATATGAAGCCAGGTAAAAAACGCAACTTTCTAAAAACAACCAGTCAGGGTCGATTTCTCTGCACTATCGAATTAGATTGCGAGAGAAACTTTCTAAACTGGCACTCAGGCAATGGATGTATTAATGGTATAGTTTTTATATTTCTTAGCCCTCATCCCCTATCGCCATATTTCGGTTGAATTAAAAGCGATTTTCATTTATTAATTCATATGAAGGATAGGAAGCGTTTACATTGAAAGTAGGTCGACTTTTAAAGCATTAAAGATTATCAAATTATTATTATTATT